>CAUOFW020004358.1:370425-388529 GCA_963454935.2 Ilex paraguariensis | reverse complement strand
TATATATATATATATATATATATATATGTTTTGACTCTAAATTTTAGATATATGTTATGAAATCATGGTTTCTTGATGTCCTTGCAAATCTTATCATGTTTTGAATGAAGTTATGGTTGATAGCCATGAAATCTTTGTTGTAATCTCAAAACCCTTGTTTCTTTCAAGAAATAGAGATTTTTCTTCTTAATATTCCTTGTGATTTCAAAACTCTAGTGCTTCGTTTGAACAATAAAAATATATGTTTGATGATCTCTTGCTTATTTTTCTTGAATTTGCTCCGTTAGAAAAATCCCTATACAATTGGGGGTTTTTGATTTACTTGTAATTTGAGAAATTGGTTAGTATTGTATCTCTTGTGTGAATGTTTGGATGACCATGGGTGACCGTTGACTGGGTATCGTAGAGTTGATAAATGCGTTTTTTTACTCTGTGCGGGTTTGAATTTTTCCTACCACTCGTAGTGGGGTTGGTGCTTTGCGAGAACTAAATCACTATTCGCTCACGGGTATCGAGACTGAGGATTAGTATACTACTCTTGGGTTGGATTCATCACTGCCGATGTGTCAGTATACGTCCTCCTTAAAGTTGGGTATCCTTGCGAGGATTGAGTGTATTTGTGTAGACTAGGATATTCTCAATGTGTGTAAGCCTGCAAAGTCTTACATAATACCTGAGATACATTGTGGGTCATTGTTTATTGTGAAAATGGTTGGTTATGGTTTATTGTGGAAAAGAGTTTATTGTGGACATGGTTATTGTGGAAATGGTAATTCGTTAGAATTGTTATTTTTGATAATTGATTTTACTTTTCATTTAATTATTGCTATTGTGTAAACTTAAGATCCATTGAAATGTCTCTGTTTTCCTTCAAAAGCTATATATGATATTTGTAAATTGAGACCGACTGTTTTATATTCTTTCAAAACCTTGTTCGTGTTTGAGAGGATTTTCCTACAGAGCTTAGTGCTCACCTCTTACAAACAATATCTTTTTCAGATTATGGTCTAAAGGAAGAGCTCGGAGTTGATGAGTTGTTACATTGGAAAGCTCCAATAGATGGGAAAGTGAATCCCGAGATGGACATTTAGAGCTATATTCCCTTATGTTCTAGAGTAGGAAATTCTTTTTGAGACAATGTGAAGTCTAATATTTTCGTTATTCCGTTGCAAGATAATAGTTGACTTTTTTTTGGATGTAATTGCCATAGTTTGACATATTATTTTGGATAATGTTTTTATATATTGTGGATGATGAAGAAAATTCTCTTTTGTTATAAAGTCCATTAAGTTGCTCTCATGATGTGCATGATTTTAGATAGTATTGTCATCTAAGGGAAATTTTGAGGCGTTACAAATCGAACTCATATGGACTGTTTTAATGTAAAAGAAAAATTGCTTGTGATTATATGAGTATGAATAAATGGACCCAGTGTGGTCAATGTAGTATAATTGCACAGGTTGTGTTTTGGGTAAAACTCCTCGTACAAAAGAGACTCTGCCCAAATTTTGTTAAATTAATGACCCTCAGTTTTTGGGGTGTTACATAAGGCGGCCCAATTTATGATTCTAAATACTCCAAGTGTGGTTTTGAGAATTGCTCTTCCAGTTAAATTCCAGACAATTTGGCTTTACTCATAGAGTTCCAGTGCCTTTTATGGACTCTTTTATCGATGAGCTTGTAACTCAAAAGGTTCAAACTCAAAGATCCTTATTATNGGACTCTTTTATCGATGAGCTTGTAACTCAAAAGGTTCAAACTCAAAGATCCTTATTATGTTCATCTAATCTCTTTGCCCTATAATAAATCTTTAAAATCCTTTCATTTTAAACAACTTCATGGGGANTAAATTTTAGCCCAAGTTGTGTAACCCAAAAATCAAAATCAAGTTAACCAAGATTTAAATCCAAATAAGCTTGAATTCTAGCTCGACTTGGATAAAATCAAAATGAATTTGAATTGAACCCTATTTTAACTAGAGTTGTTTGACTCAAGTCAACTTGAATTAAAAAAATTAAACACGAGGAATACTGGGATTGAATGGTTCTGGTTGAATTTGGTATACAAATTTTGGATTGAACGATTTGAAATTTTTTTATATTACTAAGAGAGTTTGGATTGGTTGTTTATCTTCACATTTTGGTATATTACAAAATATATTTTGTATTGTACTATATCCTAGGGATTCGAAAGTACAGGTATCATGAAAAAAAAAGTTGTGATTTTAATGAAAACCCCCAAGGATTGATTACATTGTTTGTTGATTCTATCTCAATGTTAGATATTGATAATACATACATGGAAGAAAAAAAAATGAAATGATTAGTGTTAATCGATTTGGTGAATATTACGATTGATTTAAAAGTATGAATCTGGATACAAGTGAGTGATGAAGGAGATTCCAAAGTTTGTTGATTTGAGCCCAAGAATGGGGACTTAAAATAAATATCTTGGAGATATAACTTTGGTGGAATCTAATAGATCTTCCCAAAACTTTTAAACCTATGAGAATTCTTTTCTTGTGGCTAGTTTTGATTAGTGTATTGGNTTATATTTTTCCAAAAAATTCGCAGAACAAGGTTAGACTTATGTACTTACAGCATCTTGAGGACCTAGATGGTTCTAGGAGATTGAGTCAGGGTAGTGCAACTTTAGTGTGCTTGTACTGTGAGATGTGTCGCGCCACTGTCCCAGACACATATGATATTGGAGGACCGCTAGTTTTATTACAGGTATTCATGTATTTACATATAATTATAAGTTACATTACACTGAAGGTACGCTAAATATTAAGAAACATTAAATTACCAAATAGTTATGGGCATGGAAGCGGCTTACAGATAACCATCCTGAGAGAGTACTACCTCATCAAGTAACAGCCATGTAAACCCCCACACTCTTATCTTTATATAACAAGTAATTATTTTTGAAATGCTAATATAGGTGATGAGGTGTGCATGAACCCTATAGATTGTAATAGTAGGAATAAATACTAGGGAAACAAATTGATTGTGAAATTTAATTTTTTTGAGGTGTTTAAGGTTGATAAGGGTAACTAAGTAAAAATATTAATTTTTTTAGGTCAAAATAATATAATCATTGAACTTGGGAGATGCGAAAAACTTGGAATAGCCGTTTAACACATATAGCGGTTCGGATGAATAAAATAGTAATTTTAGTGTTTCGAGTGTAAATTTACTTTAGTTTTGAGATAAATCATAAAACTAAATGTTTTTAGGTTAAAATAACATTAAAAATTAATCTGAAACATCAAAAAACTTTAGGGTAGTCATATGGATCAAATTGAAGATTCTTAGTGACAAAATCATAATTTTGGAAAAAACCCAAATTTCAACCCATGAACAGTAACTTTTGTGATTGCTGTGTTTAAAACACAGATTTCAACTTATTTTCTTCCATTCTTTCATTTCACTCTCACCCCAAACCTCTTAGAACCCTAGGAGAAGATAAAGGGAAGGAGAAAGTCTCTAAAGCATAGGTTTTGCTTGAAATTCTTGATTGTTAGGTAGAAGTTTCTTTCATTCGTGTTCATTGATGAAATCATGGTTTCTTGATGTCCTTGCAAATCCTTTCATGTTTTGAATGAAGTTATGGTTGATAGCCATGAAATCATTGTTGTAATCTCAAAACCCTTGTTTCTTTCAAGAAATAGAGATTTTTCTTCTTGATATTCCTTGTTCTTGATTTCAAAATTCTAGTGCTTTGTTTGAATAATAAAAATATATGTTTGATGATCTCTTGCATATTTTTCTTAAATTTGTTCTGTTGAAAAAATACCTATGAAATTGGGGGTTTTTGATTTACATGTGATTTAAAAAATTGGTTGGTATTGTATCTCTTGTGTGGATGGTTGGATGACCATGGGTGGTCGTTGACCGGATTTCATAGAGTGGGTAGATGCATTTTTTTACTCCGTGTNAGAAATTGGTTGGTATTGTATCTCTTGTGTGGATGGTTGGATGACCATGGGTGGTCGTTGACCGGATTTCATAGAGTGGGTAGATGCATTTTTTTACTCCGTGTGAGTTTGAATTTTAGTTACNTGAGAAATTGGTTAGTATTGTATCTCTTGTGTGAATGTTTGGATGACCATGGGTGATCGTTGACCGGGTATCATAGAGTGGATAAATGCGTTTTTTTACTCTGTGCAGGTTTGAATTTTTCCTATCACTCGTAGTGGGGTTTGTGCTTTGCGAGAACTAAATCACTATTCGTTCACGGGTATCGAGACTGGGGGTTGGTATACTATTCTTGGGTTGGATTCGTCACTGCCGATGTGTCAGTATACGTCCTCCCTAAAGTTGGGTATCCTTGCGAGGATTGGGTGTATTTGTGTAGGCTAAGATATTCTCAATGTGTGTATGCCTGCAAAGTCTTATATCATACCTGAGATATATTGTGGGTCATTGTTTATTGTGAAAATGGTTGGTTATGGTTTATTGTGGAAAAGAGTTTATTGTGGACATGGTTATTGTGGAAATGGTAATTCGTTAGAATTGTTATTTTTGATAATTGATTTTACTTTTCATTTAATTATTGCTATTGTGTAAACTTAAGATCCATTGAAATGTCTCTGTTTTCCTTTAAAAGCTATATATGATATTTGTAAAATGAGACCGACTGTTTTATATTCTTTCGAAACCTTGTTCGTGTTTGAGAGGATTTTCATACAGAGCTTAGTGCTCACCCCTTACAAACAATATCTTTTTCAGATTATGGTCTAAAGGAAGAGCTCAGAGTTGATGAGCTGTTACATTGGAAAGCTCCAATAGATGGGAAAGTGAATCCCGAGATGGACATTTAGAGCTATATTCCCTTATGTTCTAGAGTAGGAAATTCTTTTTGAGACAATGTGAAGTCTAATATTTTCGTTATTCTGTTGCAAGATAATAGTTGACTTTTTTTTGGATGTAATTGCCATAGTTTGACATATTATTTTGGATAATGTTTTATATATTGTGGATGATGAAGGAAATTCTCTTTTGTTATAAAGTCCATTAAGTTGCTCTCATGATGTGCATGATTTTAGATAGTATTGTCATCTAAGGGGGATTTTGAGGCGTTACAAATCGAACTCATATGGACTGTTTTAATGTAAAAGAAAAATTGCATGTAGTTATATGAGTATGGATAAATGGACCTAGTGTGGTCAATGTAGTATAATTGCACAGGTTGTGTTTTGGGTAAAACTCCTCGTACAAAAGAGACTCTGCCCAAATTTTGTTAAATTAATGACCCTCAGTTTTTGGGGTGTTACATAAGGCGGCCCAATTTATGATTCTAAATACTCCAAGTGTGGTTTTGAGAATTGCTCTTCCAGTTAAATTCCAGACAATTTGGCTTTACTCATAGAGTTCCAGTGCCTTTTATGGACTCTTTTATCGATGAGCTTGTAACTCAAAAGGTTCAAACTCAAAGATCCTTATTATGTTCATCTAATCTCTTTGCCCTATAATAAATCTTTAAAATCCTTTCATTTTAAACAACTTCATGGGGAACCATATGTTTTTCCCCTTTGTTGTGAATTGGTGGCAAAATGCTTTAGCTCTTCAGCTCTGATCCTCAATGATTATCCAGTTAGTTGCATTCCCAGATTGTATTTTTCCAACCAAAAACCAAGCGACCTATCTTTCTTGCTAGCATATTTACTAGGAAAATTTTATGAAGGCTTATCCATGGTTAATCGTTTATAGTATTCATTTTCTGTCGAGGGTCATCTTGTGATAGATCCTCTTGACGATCCTGCTATTAGGGAGACTTCTTTTTCATATAAATAGTCTAAGAAACAACTAGCATGAGCTAATATTGAAGAAAAATGACATCTCTTCTTCTAAGCAACTTGTCCAAGTGGTAGAGGAGACTACAATGAATGAAGCTGAATCAAATCTCAGTCCAATTCGTCAAGGAATGCCTTTTGGTAGGGTGCCTTCTTCAACCATGTCATCCTCTAAAGTGAAAAATTCTTCTAATTCTTCCTAGGATAGGGCATGATAGAATCTTAAGTAAAAAAGGGATGTAAGCCCATTAGTGGTTGTTATGAAATGTTTAATTTTACTTTTTATAATCCCCTTTTTCTTTTTGTGTAATGGCCAAACCTATGTGGCACTTTAATTATTTGTAAATATTTTAGGGATGCAAGTTTCTCCCTTTTATATTATCTATTTCTGGTTTCTATTTTCTTCTTTTAAAAACATTATTGCATGCATGGCCACACCTAATGACCTTTTTTTTTTTTTAATATTATAAGATTTTCAGATAGTTGGATGGTATTTCTTCAAATATCTTCCATTAATGGGTTTCTTATTCCATTATCCTTCTAGAGATTGCAGATGATAGACCTGACCTAGTAATGTTGTTTGTACCTTAAAGGATCCTTCCAAGTTACGAGACCATATGTCATGTTCTTTGTTTTTTCTTCCCAAAGGTAAAATGACTTTCCACACCAAATCTATTTTAGCAAAATTTTTGAATCTGACCTTTATATTGTCGATCTTTTCTATTTTTTTCTTCTAGATTTGAATATGGTTCAGGGCTTCTATTTGACTTGCTTCCATGTTTTTTTAACTCAAGGAACATTGTGTGAGTATAAATATCTGTTGGCATACCGTGATGTTTTGCCACTCTTCTTGATCTTATAGTGATTTCTATAGGTATCATAGCAACATGCTCGCACACTAATTTAAATGGCGATGTTCCATTGTCAGTTTTCTTGAAAGTCTTGTATGCCCATAGTAATTTTGGCAACAACTTACGCCACTTCCTTGGGTTTTCTTCTATAGTCTTTTCCAAAATCAACTTTAATGTTTTTTTGTTGATTCTACTTGTCCATTGTCCTAAGCAAAATAGGGTGACAAATTTAACATCTGAAACCCATGTTTAGATGCAAATTATGTTACTTCTGCCCTTATCCCTGGTCGACAGTAATAGTTTGAGGCAAACCAAACCTACAAATTATATGGTCCTTAATAAAACCAATCACTTGATGCTGATCTACAACTTTCATAAGTATTGCTTTTGCCCATTTTGTGAAATAATTAGTAGCCACTATGATCTAGGAATGTTGTTCAGATGAGAATTGATGGATCTGAACAATCAAATCCATTGCCCAACCTCTAAATGGCTATGACTTCACAATTAAATGTAACTCGATAGAAGGAACCCTTTAAATAGGTCCATATTTTTGACAATCTTGACATCCCTTTGCATAAGTGATGCAATCTTTTCTCATGATTGACCAATAATGACCATACCTATGGATTAACCATCTCATCTTTTTACTTGACTGACTGGTGAGATCCACAAATTCCTTCATGGACTTCTGCCATAGCTTTCATGGATTTCAGCTTGCTAAAACATAACAACATTAAACCTTCTGGAGTTTTTCTGAACAACTGCTCTTCCATGAAGACATAATTTATTGCTTGATTCCTAACAAGCCTCTCTGTCCTTTGAGATGAGTCTTGTAGATACTTAATAATATGGAACCTCCAATCAAATTCCTCTATTTCTATGGCTAGGAAATCCACTGGCCATGCTACTAATGTTGGTAAATTTTTTTTTTTGTATGTTAATCATTCTTTTATTTTTACCTTCTATAATCTTAGGCCTAGAGGTAGCTTGAGCCATTTTGTTGGCTTCTCCATTGTGAAGTCTCATGACTTGTTGACTTGTTCAAACAAAACATCTTCAAAACCTTGAATAAGAGATTGTACAATGTTGATATCTTTCTCTAGAGTGGGGTGGTTATATTTGTATCAAGCTTGCACCTTTTGAATTACTAATTGTGAATCACCAATCACTTATAGGTTTTTAATTTTCATGTCTGTGTCTATTTTGAGGCCTTAAAGTTTCATATTCAGCTTTATTATTTGATAAAACCAAAGTTTCATCTAACTCATAGGCAAACTGAAACATCTTTCCCTTTGGTGACACCAAAACAATCCCAGCTCCTACACCCTCTTCATTTTTGGAACCATCAAACATTAGTTTCTAGGTTGTTATTTCTATACAACCCACTTTAAATGTGTCTTCTTCAATAAAAACAATTGGAAGGTTTGCCAAAAAATCAGCAAAAGCTTGGGTTTTAACTACCTTTTGTGGCACACATTGGAAACAATATTCTTCTAAAGCAAGGATCCATTTCTCCATTCTCCCTGTTAATAGGGGTCTTGTGAGCATATATTTAACTAAACCAGTTTGAACAATACTGCACACAGTATATGAAAGTAAGTAATGTCTCAATTTTATTATTGAAAAGTACAAAGCCAGACAAAGCTTTTCTATTGACTTGTAATTACATTCAAAATTATTCAATTTTTTTACTTAAGTAATATATTACTTACTCATGGCCTTGGTCATTATTTTGTGCAAGCAGGCTAGCAATGGACTTATCTCCTAATGAAATATATAGCTTTAATTACTTGCCTTATTTTGGTGGCATTAACATTGGAGGCTTTGTCAAGTTTTAATTGCTCTTTTCGAAAGCCTTCTAGTGTACAACCTCCCATTTGAAATCCACCACTGACTTGCATTTCAATAAAGTTGGAAAAACCACCATTTTCTTGTAAGGTTAGATATGAACCTTCTTAGGAAATTCACTTGGCCTAAAAATCTCTGCAATTCTTTCTTGTTTGATGGGGCCTCGGCCTTAGCTTTTTTTTTTTATTGACCTCAATTCCTCTTGAATGAACAAAAAATTCCAAGAAATTACTTGCAAAAACTCCAAATGCATTTTTCAAAGTATTAATTTTTAGTTTGTGCATTCTCATTATCTAGAAAGCCTTCCTAAGGTTTTTCAAATGTGATTCGTGGTCATTAGATTTGATAACCATCTCATCAATGTAAACCTCAATCGATTTTCCAATCATGTCATCGAAAATTAGGTTCATTGCCCTTTGATAGGTGGAACTTGCATTTTTAAGGTCAAATGGTATCACCACTCATTCATAGGTTTGGGCATCTAAAGGTAGTTTATGTACGTCCTCATTTACTATAAATATATGATTACGGCCAGTATGTCCATCTATAAATGTTAAAATAGCAAGCCTAGTAGCAGAATCAATCAAAATATATGCTACATGCGTTGAATATTCATCTTTAGGGGTTGTAGTATTGAAATTCTTAAAATCTATACATACCAAAACATTTCCAGTCTTTTTGATCATATGAACAATATTAGAAATCCATTCAACATACCTGACAATTCTTATGAAGCCTACTTTCAACAACCTTTCAATTTTCTTCCTTTACTAGAAGTGTAACTTTAATAGTCATCCTTTTAGGTTGTTGCTTGCAAGGATGGAAATACCATTTAATTGGCAGTCTATGCTCCACCAATAATTTGTCTAATCTAGGCATTTCTTCATAGTTCCATGCAAAATAGTCTTTGGATTCCCATAGTAATTCAACCAACCTCTTCTTGAAATATGCTCCATGGGCTGCATTGATGTAGATAGGTCTTTTGTTAGTCTTATATCGTAGATTGACTTCCTCTAGAGGGTCATGGTCATCTGCCTTATATTATCTAATTTCACAGGTGCAGACTAAAGATTCTCCACCCTATGTTATGATTTATGCTCTCTACACACAACCCAATCAACAGAGGCATCCACTAAAGTCTTAACTTTTTATTCCAAGGTATATGCAAACAACTTTGTTAATGTGGCTTTAATGATAGCCATCTTGCCATTCCAGAACCTTTTTATGACATATTCATCCATTTCTTTGAATTCTTAGCTTTCAAGCCTTGGCTGTAGGTAGCCAGACTTGACCAAGAAATGGCAAATTTGTATTAAACTTTCTTCAATATATTTGTTGAATTGGATTTTGTAGCTGCTCTAACCAATTGAAGTTTGATCCTTATAATAGAGCTGGGCTTCCACATTGTGTGCATCTATAGAGAATGGATTGGTATCAACCCAATGTACTTCCATCCCTTTTCTTCCTTCATCATCTTTTGTCTATTAGAAAGATTAGTGCTTGATGCAGGGACGATGACACCCAACAATTTGTTTGTATCCAATCTTTTCCTAGAAGATCAACAATTTGTTTGTATCCAATCTTTTCCTAGAAGATCATTGAAGTTGGCTGATGAATCCACCACAAAGAATGTTGTTGCGGTATTCCTATTGCCTGCATGATTTTATACAAGAAATATTCCCATTGCAAGGGATGACCTACCAACCAAATTATTGACTATCATGTTTTTATGAAACATGCTTCATCTTTTTTGTTCTACACTTTCAGCATCCTTGAAGGTAGGATGTTGGTCATTGCTACATTGTCAACCAGAACTTTGCTAATAGTTTGACCATTGATGTGGGCCTATATGTATAATGGTCTTANGTCTTCATCTTTTTTGTTCTACACTTTCAGCATCCTTGAAGGTAGGTTGTTGGCCATTGCTACATTGTCAACCAGAACTTTGCTAATAGTTTGACCATTGATGTGGGCCTATATGTATAATGGTCTTAGATGTTTAACTAGTTCTTTCTTGGGGGAATACAACACCATTTTATTTGCCCCCCAGTGCCCTTTACTCTACATTTGTAGAACTTCCATTAGGTCTAGTTTCATTCACAATTTTTGTGAAGACTGCCACTAATTTAGTGTTGTTTTTCACATCTCCCAATTGTTGGTTTGGTTGTTCTAGCTTAGCCTTAAATGTTTCAGGCGGAGCCACAATTATGTTGCATGCTATATGATCTCTGAGGAGAGACTCTATATGTCTTCAAAATCCATAAGCTTCTCATCTTAAAGCATGTCTTTAACTTTTTCCACTTTTTATTTTCTTTTTGCTGATGGGTTTTTTGACATCTTTTCCGGTTCTCTTTTAGATAGATCCAGAATCTATTTGAACTCAACAATCTTTTGATCAACGATGTCTTGCTTTGTCTGGANACTCTATATGTCTTCAAAATCCATAAGCTTCTCATCTTAAAGTATGTCTTTAACTTTTTCCACTTTTTATTTTCTTTTTGCTGATGGGTTTTTTGACATCTTTTCCGGTTCTCTTTTAGATAGATCCAGAATCTATTTGAACTCAACAATCTTTTGATCAACGATGTCTTGCTTTGTCTGGACTTCTTTGATCTCTTTTTGTTGTTCCTTAGTCCATGTAAAATTTTTATTCCCTATCAGTGGACTCGTCTCTTAATAGGCCTTAAGAGGAGTAAGTTTTCACCTACTCATCCATGCGGGAAACTTCCTTTGCTATCTCATTTTCTAAGTCTTGCTAAGTGCTTGGTACCATGCCCTAGAAGGGAATTTTGGATGCTGAACATGGTGCCTTTTTTATCATGGACTTTAGGAGGATTTACTATTCTACATCCAACTTTTGTTATGATTCAAACCTCCCTTATTTTTCTTTTGATGTTGTGTTTCTTGTTTCCTAATTTTCTACCAAAAACTTTGTCTGGCCATTAATGGTCCAGCAAAATGGTTAATCATTTGTAGCCATTCCTTCTTGGCTTGACCTTTGTAACTAGTATTCCTGGTGTGCCTTAATTTTCAAGAAAATAATCAAGACCATGCCATGTTGGTACATTTTCTATAATTTGATAATACCTTGGTCTACACCATCAAATATTTTCTCAAAGTCATTATAGATTTGGACATCTCCTTCTCCTCTGGTGCTGAATTGGAGACCCTTGTTTGTAAATTCTCTCACTACATCATCTAGTGGTATAGCATCAGGCTTGAACATTTCTTTCCCACACTTAAAACACATAATTAGTGGCTCTTCCTCCCTAGGATCAAAGAATGTTTTGGACTGGTTTCCTCATCTTGGGAACAATTCTCTCTTTTCCAACTATCAAATTCGCATCCTTCTTGTCTTCCTTCAAATTAGCAGACACCATATTAATATTAATATCTTTAAGGAAATGATTTTTTTTCCACACCAATGGTTTTTTGTTCTTTCGAAGCATACTTAAGCATCCTTTTTTGGATCAAATCCTGCACACGATTTCACAAAATAATGTAGTTTTCAGTTGAATGCTTAAATCAATTATCTCACTTGCAATATTATTTTCCCTATCCATCTGAGGGGTGTTATTCCTTGAGACATGATAGTAAATTTTTGCTTGATTAACTCAATAAATAGAGCATCCGTTATCAATGGATCAAAAGAATACTTTCGATAGGTCAAGGGTGCATCACTCTTGAAAGGATGGCTAGATGACATGCTCAAATGATTCTCAATCTTTTTCAAGGCATGACACATAATTGGTGACTTCCCTATGATCTTTACTATATCTATTTCAACTTCTCCATCGAAGTCTTAGAAATAAGTCTCTAGTGAACTATTTTTCCTCTGTATCTCTTCTCAAAGCAACATCTCATATCTGGTAGTCCTAACCAAGAGTTCAAAGAGATCTCTGAATTCCATTCTTTTGAATTTCTTTCTTAATTTAAAATCCAAACCATTATAGGGTAGTTTAATTAATTCAACTGTAGGTCAATAACCATGACATTTATTTCTATCTTTTTTTGAATCTGTCAATATATTATCCTACATATTTATTTGATTTATACATCTTGACAGATCTACCATTCAAACCTCTGATTCATTCCTACAAAATTGAGCATGAAATTGTTCTTCCATTCCTTGCCAAGTTTGAATGGAATTGATAGACAAATTAATTCACTAAGCAAAGACTATTTTTTTTAAAGATTGTGGGAACAATTTCCTTTTTAAATTCCCATTATTTTCAATTTTACTACTTTAAAAATTGAATCTGTCTATATGCTTTATGGNTCCTTTTTTGGATCAAATCCTGCACACGATTTCACAAAATAATGTAGTTTTCAGTTGAATGCTTAAATCAGTTATCTCACTTGCAATATTATTTTCCCTATCTATCTGAGGGGTGTTATTCCTTGAGACATGATAGTAAATTTTTGCTTGATTAACTCAATAAATAGAGCATCCGCTATCAATGGATCAAAAGAATACTTTCGATAGGTCAAGGGTGCATCACTCTTGAAAGGATGGCTAGATGACATGCTCAAATGATTCTCAATCTTTTTCAAGGCATGACACATAATTGGTGACTTCCCTATGATCTTTACTATATCTATTTCAACTTCTCCATCGAAGTCTTAGAAATAAGTCTCTAGTGAACTATTTTTCCTCTGTATCTCTTCTCAAAGCAACATCTCATATCTGGTAGTCCTAACCAAGAGTTCAAAGAGATCTCTGAATTCCATTCTTTTGAATTTCTTTCTTAATTTAAAATCCAAACCATTCTAGGGTAGTTTAATTAATTCAACTGTAGGTCAATAACCATGACATTTATTTCTATCTTTTTTTGAATCTGTCAATATATTATCCTACATATTTATTTGATTTATACATCTTGACAGATCTACCATTCAAACCTCTGATTCATTCCTACAAAATTGAGCATGAAATTGTTCTTCCATTCCTTGCCAAGTTTGAATGGAATTGATAGACAAATTAATTCACTAAGCAAAGACTATTTTTTTTAAAGATTGTGGGAACAATTTCCTTTTTAAATTCCCATTATTTTCAATTTTACTACTTTAAAAATTGAATCTGTCTATATGCTTTATGGTTGATTGATTTCTTCACCCGAGTAAGAGTGAAATTCTGAGATCTTATATCCCCTTAGAAATTCCTCATAATCAACTATTTCCTGCTGCAGTTTGAGCAGCAAATGGTGTCCCTCTTCTTGTACCCCTAAATCCACAAGTACCGATCGAGGACCAAGGAATCCATAGTGGATATGATTTTCTAAATACAGAAGTTTTGATTTTTCTAAGGCTAGGACCATACAGATCTTGAATTATCTCTACTAGTCAATTTCTATTAAAAGCCATGTTTTGGTGACCTTCCAAATTTTCAAATTGATCAAAGGCTTGTTCCCTACCCATGGGTTAAATTTTTCAATGAGTTCCAATGGAGGCATATCATGCCTTTCACGACCCCTTTTAGGGAATTAATTCCTTGGCTTATTCTGTCCCCAAGATTTCTTCCTAGGAAGAAGTTAAGGAATATTTTAACAAGTTTCCCATTGAACAACATGTTGAAGTGATTTTGGTGTGGCCTTTGATTTTCTGCCCTTAAGATTTTTGCCAGGTCTCTCGTCAGTTACTATTGGTGGTGGCCTCTGATTTCCTACAGAAGGCACCACAGGATTGGTGTTTCCTTCTTCCTTCATTTGATTTCTAATAATAGTGGTTATTTTTTGATTAACTAGTCCTGAAATTGGTGTCTGGATACTCATCAATTCATCTATGACATTAACTAATCTTGTCTAATACCAGAATTCAGATTATTTAGTACCTATTTCAGATTTTGCACAAACTCTTGCATTTGCATACTACACTACCCACTAGATTGACCATTTTCTGGATTTGTAGATTCCACTGGGTTGATATTTGAACTTGCTTCATGATTGCCACCATTTAACGTCATTCTCATAGTTTCATTAGTGCCAATACGATTTCGTCTTGTTTCGTTGTTCGAACCATTTTCTTGATCAAAGTTATTAATGGTATCCCACCAGGTGTGCCAAAAGGTTATTGCCCCAAAATCTATTAGGATTGACAGATATATCTCAATCAACAGATAGTTTTTAGATGACTATTTATAAGAGTTCAAATGCCTAGTTTCAAGACTTCCTTGGATGAGAAATAATAAACAAACACATAGTGCAAGGAACTAATAAAAAAGGATTCCTTTATTAATTCAATCGACATGACTTCAGTTATAGAAAGACTGAATAAAGAGTCTTGATTGCACTAATAACTATGTCCTAAAACTAATTTAAAACTATTTCTAATAATGCCCAAATCATAGGTCTTTAGAAGTTTAAATGTATCCAGTCGTTTCCACTAAATGCCATTTTTTATAGGCAATTTTCTTTGACAGTTTTACTTATATCGACAATTACTGAATGGTAATTTCTGATTAGTTATTCTTTTTTATTTTCAAATATGGTTGTGGTTGTTGATCTCCTGCCTTTCTTCAGATTCTGTCACATGACCCTTTTTTTTTTTAACCTGGGATATTAAGTGTTGATACACTGAATATTTATGAGATTTGACATTTTGTCTAAATAAATACGAAATTGCTAACTAGATAGAGTGAATTCCAGTACTATACATTTGGTGATTATTATATTACATGTAGATGGTGATTACTAAATTGTGTGAGAGCCAGTTGCTCATTTGTTACGTTTTTATTGGATGATAAAATCATGTGATGGTGGTGACATAGTGTTACTGTTACATTGGATATATTCTTCTATTAATTGAGTTCTAGATTCTTAAATCATAATCTATAATCAAAAACAATAGTTTGAATTAATTAATAAAAATGATCCCTTAAGAATGATCACGTGAGACATATGTGAACACTTCATTAATCACTTTAAACCGTCATTTTTTATTGATTCAGAATGATAGAAATTTAAAATTTTAAGGACTAAAGTCACACAATTGAAATAATAAATATCAATTCTAAGTGGTAGTTCAAGTGATAATGGGATGTACTGTAAACATAAAGTCTTGAATTTGAATCTTGACCATGAGGAATTTATGCCTTATGAATACCCTAGTCACAATATAGATAACTTGCATATGATCGGATCGGGAAGAAGATTAATTGATGTATGTGTAAGTTGTCTAGACAACCCTGACTACTAAACAAAATAAAAAATAAAAAACAAAAAATACCAAAGCAGGAAAAAAACAACACATGTTTGGGGGGACCAATGGTGTATTTTTCACCTTTTTTTTTCCTGGTTTAATGGACATCGTATTTTATTACACAGGACATATTTTACCCGAGCAATGAGTTGTGGTGTCTCATGTAAATTTATTGGTAGTATGTGTTGAAAGTCTAAAGTCAGCAAATCTCATTCCTAAAATCCATCACTCGGTTGCTTAGAAAATTGAAAAAACAAAGCTGATGACTAGAATATGCACTCCAAAAATTCAGAAAAGCAAAAGAGTTGACAGTTGCTAACTACAATCAAACATCAAAAATAGAATTGCTGATAGGGACTTGAGTTACCGTACAGTTAAAATAATTTCAGCATCATACTTCTAAAATTTAGTATTTTGAAAAATGTTTTTAAAACTTTTATGGGTCATTTTATAATCAAAAAATTTATCATTTTTGGGGTTAATTTACTATTTTTTGAGTATTTTTACCATTATTATGGGTATTTTTACAATATTTATGGTAACTATTTTTATCATTTTTCTTAAGTACAAAAAATTTATCATTCTGTGAGTGATTTGCCATATTTGTAATTGTTTGAATCACATTTGTGGATGTTTTTATCTCTGTTATAATAACTATTTTTACATTTTTTTGAGAAGCACAACAATGATAATACTACCTACAAATATGATAAAAGTTACAACAAATGTTGGAAATTTTCAATATGATACCAAAATTTTGAATTTCGCTACCATAGTCAACTCTTGATGATAGATAAGAGGGTTAGCCTTAACTATCAAAAAGTAATTTTTTTGATTACTTATAAAAGTGATACATACAAAGTTTTAGGGTTAATTGTACTAGAGGTCTCTAAATTATAAAATTTGTTTCATTTTGGTCTCCAATTTTTCAATTGTATCATTTTGATTCTCAATATATTAAGTGCATCATTTTGATCTTTAAAGTATTAAATATATTTATATGTGGTCCTTCAAGTAAATAACGTTCAGGTTACTCATAATTTTTATTATAAACTTGTGACTTAATATTTAAATATGGATAAAAAAATAATTTGAATAACTCTGGACTAAATTTCTATTAAAATTTTGGTCAAAAAACTATCCAAATTACACAATTTTGAGAATGTTTGTTCAAGAGCTATCTAGGATTCTTCTCTCTCTAGTTATTTGATAAGTGGGCTTAATTCATATTTAACTAAAATAATTGTTCTATATCTGTTGAGATGAAAATTTTGGTAGGTTTAGGTCTCTTCTAATTTTTGTTAATTACCTTTCTTTTAATATGTTTTCTAATAACTCGAATTAGAAGTGTTGAGTAGACACATCTTTTGTTTGCGAAACAAAACTTTATTAAAATCCAACCAAAACTTTATAGTTTTAGGGGCAAAGCCATGTTTGCTAAGCACAACTTTCGTATGAAGATGGGATTAGCAACCACGATTTTACTGAGGTTGTATTTACCAAACACTATTTATTTGGATTTTAAAATTAAAATTAAATACCCTCTGATTTAACTTAAAAAAATTATTAGATCAACAATCGCGTCTCTTTGGTCCATTTATTAAAATCCAAATAAGATTATTTGTTTATTTAAAAAAAAATCAATTTTTTTTAAACGTTTGGGTCTTTGCCCTTTCATTAATAATCATACAAAACACAATCTACCAGCAACACAATTTTCAACTCATCAAGGGGATTGTAAATCTAATTACAAGAGTGTAAACGTCTATTTGTTGATCTAGCCATCCAGTTTCGATGAGACAAATTCACATGCGGCAAAGAAAGAGAAAAGAGAATTGGGGATTTTAAACCTTGTTTTTTTGACAATACTTAAGTTACGAATACAACAATATTTAAGTATGTGTAGAAAATTTAAGTATGGTTCAATGGTTGAGTTTGATCACTAATAACTTCGAAGTTTCAGATTCAATACTTTTCATATTCTCTAAGGTTCAATCAATTTTGTTCCTTAAGAAACATGTTTTAAACCTACTCGAGCTATGATGACCTATATCCGAACTCGAAGGACTAGTCGGCGCAAGTTAAATATCCTATAGCAAAAAAATAAAAATAAATATTGACCCAGTATTATAGAATTTGAAGGGAGTCAGATATATGCAATCTTATTTCAGTATTCAAAGAAACTGTTGTCGCGACTCAAATCCTTCACATACAAACTTAGAAAAAGACAGTTCAATACACGAGACTCTTGTTGTTGCTGTTGCAGTAGATATACATAACCTTTATCTCTGCATGCAAAGATATAGTTTTCGTGATTTTCACCCATAATACCCATATTACAATAGAACAATCTTACTATTATGCAACATCTAAGGACAAAACTATGAGGAGGCCATCCTCCCCCCCCC
>CAUOFW020004358.1:328859-370326 GCA_963454935.2 Ilex paraguariensis | reverse complement strand
CCCTTGCCCCCTCTCTCTCAAGTTTTAAAATTTTTCATTATTCCTCCTATATTTTTTAAAATTTTTATTATTAACCTCTAACTTTTCAAAACACCAAATGTGTAAATATCTCACCTTAATGTATTCAAAAACATCAATAACTTAATATTTAGTAACCATTTAGGATGTAATCACATGAATGAGTGTACTGATGAAGATACTTGTTGAATTATTTTGATAATGTAGAGAAAAAATAAGTGACTTTTTTTATGAAAAAAAAGTATGGAAATAAATATGGTTTATATCAAAATCAGTAGGTTGACTTATAATTCATTTTTATTATGATATCATATGAAACTATTATTTGCAACCTTGATTTATAAGAAAAAAAAAAGAGAGGAGATTATCCCAAATGAATTTTTATGATGACTTGAACAACTTTTGAGTTTTGTGTTCAAAAATAATTTTTTCAATGTCATTGCATAAAAAATGAAATTTAATAATTTTTTTATAAATAAAAATTTATCATTGACAATGACAATCGAATAAACCTATTGAATTAAATTTTTGTCTATGTTATTGTTGGTCCTCTCAAGATAAAATTCTGATTCCATCCCTAACAATATTATTGTATGGTTAAAACAACATTGAGAGTGGTATCTTCGTATATAACATTATTCTAATCAAGGATATGAAACTTATATATTATAAACTGAGGAAAGATAATACAATACATTAAATATAATTACCTTTTCTTTTTTTGGGAAAGTAAAATATAATTACTATACGGTAAAACAAATCGGATACTTGTACACTATTACTCTAATCACAACGAGATTCACATGAGACATTTAGGTGGTTGTTGCCTACTTTGACAACCAATCAGTTGACCCACCGTTTGCCTGGAAATGTTAGCGTGGAATGTTGGTGGTAGTTAAATGAGTCTATTTAATACTGTCGGATGAATTTATTAAAATCTGCTCTATTTTATATTATAAATTAGTATACGAAGTGCTTTGCACGTGAATATATTTAAATAATAATTTTTTATAAAAAAAATTAAAATAAATTGATAATTTATTTAAATAATAAATTGTATTTCGAATAATTAAATCTGATATTAATTATTACTAAATCTTTTTTTTTTAATTTTTTTTGGGAGGAGAAGGGGAAGAGAGAGAAGGACTTAAACCATTGACCTCAATAAGACAAATTGTTACAAAATAAAAAGTACCATTAGACCAAAGATCCATTGATAATTATTACTAAATCTAACTATTGATCTACTCTACTCTTGGTTGGGCACTTAATTTGTCATTTTTATGTATGTTCCCAACTTCTTTAAACATGTTTTTATTGTAAAATTATCATTCTTAAGTATTTTTATATTTAAATATATTTTTATATTTTATTATCCAATAGATTGATAAAATTATAAACTATTATTTGTATCATAATATTATGATATTGTTGCATAAAAATAAATAAATATGACAAATAATTGACAGTAAAATTTAATTTTCAAACACAACATATACAATAATATAATATAGATTAGATTTTATTATATATATATTATATGTAGTAACCAATAAATGAGTTCAAAAGAATTTAGAAGTCAAATAATACTATTAAAAGAGCATAAAAGAACTTATAATTCTAATAGCTATAGAAAATATTAAAATTGGATGAAAGCAAATATGTGTGTATAATTTACTTTATTATAATAATTAAGGATAAAATAAAAAATCAAAATTTTTTCACAGATGCAGACATTTATAAGTAGTATAGATTAATATCTAACTATGACACTAAAAACTTCTTGTTATTTTTCTCTCATTAAAACTTGATATGTATAAAATTGCTTATTTTATTACGTCACTTTATTTTATTAATTTTGTTGGAACAAAATAATTTGTAGGTATAAAAATTTGTTTTTTGGTTTATTTTGAACCTAAATTAAAGCGAGACTCACTCATCATTTTGAGTAATTGTTTTTGGATTAATGTTCTACTTCGTGAGGAGAATATCAAAGTATCCCAAGTTTATT
This sequence comes from Ilex paraguariensis, assembly GCA_963454935.2. NCBI lineage: Eukaryota > Viridiplantae > Streptophyta > Magnoliopsida > Aquifoliales > Aquifoliaceae > Ilex > Ilex paraguariensis. Next base: position 368,297 of record CAUOFW020004358.1, on the reverse strand, counting down.
TTAAGGGTTGGGCTCCGAAGGGCACCCCACTTTTGTGAACAAAAGAGGACCTAGATAGACTTGAGTTCAATAACACGTCCCTCTGCCTGCCCCGATCGGCCCTAGTGTGGGAGTGGATTGGGTTAGATCCAATCTCATATTTTTGGATAAAATTATTTTGCTACATGGGTCCTTAATTTTTTATCCGAATTTAATTTTTCTGTCCGTTGCATTTCAAATTCGCACTGGTTTGAATTGAATTATTTCGTGGCTGTTCATCAATAGACATCTATGGTGCCTTTCCTGGGTTGCATCTGGTAAGTGTTGCTTATTGTGAACAATCACCTCTGCATCTATAAGGTAGGTTTTTTTTTTTTTTTTTGGTTAATTGGTGAAAAGTTGTTCATTGGTAAAATCAATTGAATAGTCGAATAAAATAAAAGTCAATTGATACATCAAACAAATCAATTAACAGAATAACTCAAACATATCAATCTTTCATACTCCATGATAATTGAACATACTCCATGATAATTGAACTTGAACAATTGACTTAATCTAATTACCACATGGAGGTTATAGCAAGCTGACTTCATAAAAGATAGTCGTGAATTTCAGACATACACAATGGCAATTTGGAAAATTGTGAAAGAATGATGACCTTTTTACATCTTTGAGCCAACCTCGATGTTTCCATCTCCGCCAGGCCATGGGACAAAACTTTCTATTTTTCAAGTGTCCATAACCTTATAAATATACTCTCAATCTCGACACTCGCCCACCAAACTCTCTCTCTCTCCCTCCTCATCCACCAATCTCTCTCTCTCTCTCTCTCTATCTCCTGAGCTACCAAAATCCGAAGCCTCCCTATCCTACTGAACTTTCAGAATCTTCTCTCTCAACTTCAACATTCTCAGCTACCAAAATCTCCCAAGCCTGTCTCCTAGTGAACTGTTTGGGACTCAAATGGTCACCATGAAAGCAATCCAACCTCACCTCCCATCCGCCATCGCCAACACCAATGGGCTTTGGAAAATTTATGCCAATCAAGAAACTGCAATCGATTTTCGCCCACATCAAAAAACTTCTAGCCGGTCCAATCGTCTAGCCTAATCACTCTCTCACCTCCTACATCTACATGTTGAGCCACCAGCCCAAAAAGGCCTCCACTATACTAATGAGAATTTCAAAATTGAGGACAAGCACAACACTCCAGTTATGTCTCCTAAGGAAGACATATCAGAAAAATGGCGCGAAATTCAAGGTGGTTATGAGTGGGACAATCTTCTTGATCCTCTTCACCCGTGGCTTTGATGAGAGATTGTGAAATATGGAGAGTTCGCGCAAGCAACGTATGATGCCTTCGATTTTGATTCATTTTCGGAGTATTGTGGGAGTTGTAGATATAATGAAAATAGACTTTTTGATAAATTAGGCCTTAATAAGCATGGCTATAAGGTGACTAAGTACATTTATGCTATGTCACATATAGATTTGCCACGGTGGCTTGAGAGGTCTCACTTGGTGNGTTATAAGGTGACTAAGTACAATTATGCTATGTCACATATAGATTTGCCAGGGTGGCTTGAGAGGTCTCACTTGGTGGACAAATGGAGCAAATACTCAAATTGGATGGGATTCATAGGAGTCAGTGATGATAATGAGTCCAGACTGCTTATGAACGCCTACAGGTGCATTGCCTCTCCTCACTGCTTATGAAGCTGCTTCCTCTCTCCCTGGCCTTCATGTTAGCATTATATCATTCGATGCGCCTAGGGTTCGGAACATAGCTTTTCGAGATGAGTTGCACCAAATGGGAATAAAAACACTACGCACTGTAGGTAAGCAAGATTTAGTCCCTCGCATGCCCGGGCTTGTTTTCAATGAAAGCCTACAGAAGTTTGATGACATAACTGGAACACTAGACTGGGTTTACACACATGTTGGAGCTGAATTGAAGCTTGATGTATGGTCTTCTCCTTATCTCAAACACAGATTTAACGCCTTAGGGTTCCATATGCTGGAGACTTACCTTCATCTAGTAGATGGGTTCCACAGTAAGACCTCAACATTTAGGTCTGATGGTAGAAGGGACGTTGCTTTGGTGAACAAGACCTGTGACATGCTTGTGGATGAACTGAGGATTCCTCATTTTTGGTACCAACTGGCCAACAAGGGATTAGAATGCAATGAACATGGCAGGTGGGTTAAACCCAAAAGAGACCCAGAAGACATACCTTTTCCTACTAGCCAAACACACACCCACGTAATTGAGATGCAGGAGAATTATGGACTTATACCATTGTTCAGTTTATAGACACTGAACTTTGTTATTTAATTGTGGGTAGTGTAATTTTTTCTAGTAAATAAATAAAATATATAAATTTCCTATGAGAAATTTTCAAAGCCAACATTGGCAAAATAGCTGGCACCCATCAAGGATGCACACACAAAAAAAAAAAGCCAATCTAGTAGGAGTACTGATTACTTGGTCAGTACTTCAACAGATTGAGTTCATACACCATTCCAACCACAAAAGCAAATAATATCAGCTAGATGAATTAGCAGGGGAGATATGCCATATCAAAAATATGACATTGTTCTGGGAATGTTCTGGACCTGCAAGGTGATCATTATGCATCTTAGCACCTCTATAATGTAATTTTGGTAATGTCTCAATAATTAAAAATTATCGGTGATGTCAAATTCTTTGCGCAAAGAATGTTTGATGTATATTTTTCAAAATAATCTATATATACATGTTATGATGACTTGTATTCCAAGTCCATGGATCCAAATAAATCTGATGGCGTTAGTGTTTATGTTAAAAGCCATCTTAGTAAGAGTTCAAAAAATAGTTGGACACTTTGGATAAGGATCAAGAGTCGTTGTCTTTCAATAAAAGTTTGTTTCATTATTTAATTGGAAAAAATTTTGGTTGGGTCAATACATGAAGTCTTCCTTATTTATTAAGACTTTGACTATCTGAAGTATTCTTTACATATAGAAGTCTTTTGGATATTAACAATGCTATATCCACCAAATTATTTACCAACTTTTGAATCCCAAATCAATATAAATCATAGGATCAGTAGATTCCACAAACTATCACTAACCATCCAATGGCTATCAATGAGACACATCATTTGACATGCAAAAATTTGGTGAAAGTGTTGGGGACACATCATTTCCTTTTGGATATTGGCAATAGGCATTCAGCTTTATTGAAAAGCTCGACGACGACAATTTGGTGTGTGTGATATATTGGGTATGCTCTATTTGTTTGTGGGTATTCTTTGAGAAAGCCAATATTGGTTAAAGAATATTTTTGGCACTATTAATCTTGTAATAGTGATAGAGCAGATAGACGTTTTCTTGTTGCCTTTATTTCAAGAACTTTTTGTAATCTCCAACCTTTAATAATGAAATCTTACCGCTGTATTTCATTCATGGATATAGGTTTTCTTGCTGAGCCGAACCACGTAAATCTTGTGTGTTCTATTTTTCTATTTTGTTGCATTATTATTTTACTTGTGGCATTGGTTCATAAAAAACTGGTATTAGAGCTATTGGTTTCGGGATGGTTGTTGCAAAATTAAAAAAAAGAAAATTTTCCTGGTCAAAACAATTTTAGTTTATGGAAGATTAAAATGAAGGCATTGCTTCATCAGCAGGATTTGGCAAAGGGCAGTGATGGATCTCTATGCATAGAGACATATCAGACTAAAGTAATTGATACTTAAGATAAAACACACAATGCAATTCTCACCCAAAATCAAATCATAAAGACAAAGGAGAGAAAGAAATTTAAGTACTGGTTGTAGTGAAGCGAGTGAGGCAGTGTTAGTGGGGGGAGACATTGATTGTTGTAACCGTGAGTAGCAACGGTGACGGTGGTGGTGATATAGTTAATGGTGGGAGAGTGGCGGGGGTGGGAAGATGGCGGTAACGGTGGTGATGGTAGTAGGGATGGAGGTTGCAAGGAGGGGGTGTTGGTGGGGTGGTTATAGTGGTGATGACTATGACAGTGGTGGTGGTGGGACAATGGTGGTGATTGTTATGGAAGAGGTAGTGGTGGGGTGGTGGTGCTTGGGATGGGGTGGTGGGGTGATGGGGGTGGTGGTGGTGGGTGTGTTGGTTGTGGTGGTGGTAGTTGTTGTGGCAGAGATGGTGGTGGGGTGACAATGGTGGTGGTGGTGGTGGTGATGGTGATGGTGGTGAGCGTGTGGTGGTAGTTGTAGTGGTGGTGGTGGGGCGATTCCAACCACTACTTTTTTTAAAAATATATATATATATNATTGAAAAAATCATATAAGAAAACCAATTAATTTAAAAACTAAAACTCAGAAATTTTAGAGTTTTTTATATTAGAACTCTTTCTCTTTCTCTCTCTTTATATTTCATACACACACACACATATACATAACTAAATTCAAAACGTAAATAAATTAATTTGAAATCTTTCTCAATTCTTTCTAAAATTCTTAAATTTTAGGATTTTCTTATATTAGAACCATTTCGTTCTCTCTCTCTCTCTCTCCTATACATATATATATATATATATATATATATATATATATATATATAATTATGAGAAGTTAGAAGTTTTAAAAACATTTTTAAAAAATTACTCCAAACATATCCTTAGGGGCCTATTTATCCTATTAAATTTGAGATGTTAATATTAGCCGTTAGATTAACTTTAAAGTAAAAATGAAAGAGATCTCAACCGCGAAAAATAAAAGTCATTTTGTTTATTTTTTGAGATTTAAATTGTATTGTACTTTATTATATATATTATTTGCAACTTTGATTTATTTATAGGCATAAAGTTATATTATAAACAAGAAAAAAGATAGGAGATTATCCCAAATGAATTTTTATGATGACATAAACCACTTTTGAATTTTGTGTTCAAAAATAATTTTTTCAATGTCATTGCATAAAAATTAAATTTAATAATTTATATATATATATATAAATTTATCATTGACAATGACAATTGAATAAACCAATTGAGTTAAATTTTTGTCTGTTATTGTTGATCCCCTCAAGATAAAATTCTGATTCCGCTAAAACTTGATATGTATAAAAATTGCAAATTTTATTATGTCACTTTATTTTTTTAATTTTGTTGGAACAAAATAGTTTGTAGGTATAAAAATTTGATTTTTGGTTTATTGAACTTAAATTAAAGCGAGGCTCACTTATCATTTTGAGTAAATTTTTTTGGTTTGTATTCTACTTCGTGAGGAGAATAATAAAGTATATCCCAAGTTTGTTCTAAGGATTGAGCCTCAAAGAGCACCACACTTTTGTGGATGAAAGAGGACCTAGATAGACTTGGGTTCGATAACATGCGTGCTGCTGCCGACTCTAGCCGCCCCTGGTGTGGGTGTGGATAGGGTTGGATCCAACCTTATATTTGTGGATAAAATTATTTTGCTAAATAGTTCCTTAATTTGTTACCCGAATTTAATGTTTGCTATCTGCTGGAATTCAAATTTTCACTGGTTCGAATTTTAATTATTTCGTGGTTGTTCATCAATAGGCATCTCTGGTGACTTTCCTGGGTTGCATCTGATCTGTGGTGCTTATTGTGAACAATCACCTCTGCATCTATAAATATGTCCATATTCATTCAACATTAATAACTTGCACATTTTGTAATATATAGTCATTATTTTCAAACTCTTCATCATTAAAAGTGTCTATTTTTTTAAGTACGTAATATAATTTCTGGTTTGGTGTGCAAACAAATTGTAGTACTTTTTCTTTTTACGTGATCACTATATCATGAGAAATATATGCTCAAGAATCCATAAAAATCGGAGTGGAGACAAAATTTGTCCTAGAGATAAAGTATCAAACACTATCCTTGACCATATTTTTTATCTGTTCATGTTTGTCAATTGTATCAATTTTTTTTGTTATTAATATTTTATTATTAATTGCATGATTCATATCAAAAATTCAATAAGTATTAAGCATATATGATATCAACCTGTCAATTTCAATAAACGGTCACAGATACAACAAAAGAAAATATAAGTCTCAAAATTATTTGTAGATATTTGTGTATATTGGTCTTCACCTATTGTCATGTCTGCATTTTAAAAGCAATGTTATTTAGACTCCAAAAATTAACACGTCAACGATCACAACTATTGAAATGCAAGTAACATTACTCGTGTTTTTTTAAGGATGTGTTTATTTCATATGCCAAACACGCTTTGAAAGACTTACTATTATAAGTATAAGAATAGATTTTAAGATTCCCAATGTGGTCCATGTGACACATGAGAACACGAAAATATTAGTGATTGCGTGTTGAAAATCCAAACCTAGTTTGCCTATTGGTCCGAAGCCTAAAAATAAAGAAAAGAAAAGTTGATGGCTACAAGAAGTCTTGACGAAGAGTTGATGATGATAGAAATACAAAATTATTCTTCTCCTCAAACAAAACTACGCAAATGCCACTGCTAACTTGGGGAGATTTTAAGGTAGGTTTTGTTTATGTTTTTGTTTTTTTTGGTTTCTTGGTGAAAAGTTGTTTCCTTGGTAAAATCCATTGGACAGTCGAATAATAAAAAATAAAGTGAATTGATACATTGAATAATTGACTAAGAGTTAATTTAGTTGTGACGGTAAAGTTATTTTATTGTGAAATGAATGTTAATTTTTTGGATCATAGAAATAATTTCTCTGCATACAAGAAAAAGACTACGTACATTTAATTTTGCTCAAATTCCAAATAATGATTGAACCCTGGTCCACAAGGCCGGATTTTTTTAAATATATTTATACAAACTATGAATGTAACTGAGTATAGAAGAAATGAGTAAAGTGAGTCATAAGATATACTTATATCTAATACTTAAAGTGACTAATAGTTTTTAGATCTTTTATGGAAGGGAGTATTACACACTAGGTTTTTTGTAATGAAAAATTCTATCTTACTCCATGATAATTGAACTTGACCAATATTATAAGGATTTAATTTGGGGACGTAGAGATGCAACTTCAATGTAATTATTTATTACCGAGGTGATAACAAGCTGACTTCAAAAAAGATTGTCTTGAATTTCCGACATACACAGTGGCAGTTTGGAAAATTTTGAAAGAATCATGACCTTTTTACACCTTTGAGCCAACCTCGATGTTTCCTTCTCCGCCAGGCTATGGCACAAAACTTCCTACTTTTCAAACTGCACATAACCTTATAAATATACTCTCAATCTCAACACTCGCCCACCAAACTCTCTCTCTCTCTCTTCCCAGCTACCAAAATCCGAAGTCTCCCTCTCCTACTGAACTCTCAGAATCTTCTCTCTCAACCTCAACTCTCTCAGCTACCAAAATCTCCCAATCCTCTCTACTAGTGAACTGCTTGGGACTCAAAATGGCCACCATGAAAGCAATCCAACCTCACCTCCCATCCACCATCGCCAACACCAATGGGCTTCGGAAAATTTATGCCAATCAAGAAACTGCAATCGATTTTTGCTCACATAAAAAAAATTCTAGCCGTCCAATCGCCTAGCCGAATCACTCTCTCACCTCCTACATCTACATGTTGAGTCACCAGCCCAAAAAAGCCTTCACTATACTAATCAGAATTTCAAAATTGAGGGCAAGCACAACACTCCAGTTATGTCTCCTAAGGAAGACATATTGGAAAAATGGCGTGAAATTCAAGGTGGTTATGAGTGGGACAATCTTCTTGATCCCCTTCACCCGTGGCTTCGACGAGACAATGTAAAATATGGCGAGTTCGCGCAAGCAACGTATGATGCCTTTGATTTTGATTCATTCTCGGAGTATCGTGAGAGTTGTAGATATAACGAAAATAGGCTTTTTGATAAATTAGGCCTTCATAAGCATGACTATAAGGTGACTAAGTACATTTATGCTATGTCACATATAGATTTGCCTCGATGGCTCGAGAGGTCTCACTTGATGGACAAATGGAGCAAAGACTCAAATTGGATGGGATTCATAGGAGTCAGTGATGATAATGAATCCAGACGAATAGGGCGAAGAGATATAGTAGTGGCCTGACATGGCACAGGGTCACCATCAGAGTGGTATGAGGATTTTCAAAGGAAGTTAGACCCAATTAGGCATGGGGAAGCAAAAGTGGAACGTGGGTTTCTTAGCATTTACAAGTGAATCAACTAGGTACAACAAGTCTAGTGCCTCGGAACAAGTTATGAAAGAAGTGAAGAGGCTAGTGCAATTCTACAATGCAAGAGGTGAAGAAGTGAGCCTTACAATCACTGGACATAGCCTAGGAGGTGCATTGGCTCTCCTCACTGCTTATGAAGTTGCTTCCTCTCTCCCTGGCCTTCATGTTAACATTATATCATTTGGTGGGCCTAGGGTTGGGAATATAGCTTTTCGAGATGAGTTGCACCAAATCGGAGTAAAAACACTGCGTGTTGTAGCTAAACAAGATTTAGTCCCTCGTATGCCCGGGCTTGTTTTCAATGAAAGCCTACAAAAGTTTGATGCCATAACCGGAACACTAGATTGGGTTTACACACATGTTGGAGCTGAATTGAAGCTTGATGTATGGTCTTCTCCTTATCTGAAACGCGGATTTAACGTCTCAGGGTTCCATATGCTGGAGACTCACCTTCATCTAGTAAATGGGTTCCACAGTAAAGCCTCAACATTTAGGTCTGATGCTAGAAGGGACGTTGCTTTGGTGAACAAGACCTGTGACATGCTTGTGGATGAACTGAGGATTCCTCATTTTTGGTAGCAACAAGCCAATAAGGGACTAGAATGCAATGAACATGGCAGGTGGGTTTAACCCAAAAGAGACCCAGAAGACATACCTTTGCCTACTAGTGAAACACACACCCACGTATTTGAGATGCAGGATAATTATGGACTTATACCTTTGTTCAGTTTATAGACACATAACTTTGTTATTCAAATTGTGGGGGGTGTAAATTTTTTTTTTGAGTAAATAGATAAAATATTTAAATTTCCTATGAAACATTTTCATAGCCAACACTCTCCAAACAACTAGCACCCATCAAGGATGCACAAAAAAAAAAATAAAAGAAGCCAATTTAGTCTGATTCCTTGGTCAGTACTTCAACAGATTGAGTTCATACATCATTCCAACCACAAAAACAAATAATGTCATGATAGGAATTAAATTATATTTCGTTTTATTAGGTGCAAACGTAAGGATTAGAAGTTATTTGTCTTTTTTATTTTCAGGGGCTTAATTATCATTTTGACTATTTATTTATTTTAGGATTTGTGCTCTCCTTATATATATATATATATATATATATATATATATATATATATATATAGGGGATACAATATTTGTTTTAGCAGAGTTTAATTATTATTGAGTACTAATATTGCTTCCTCCTCAAATTATTTTCCTTTTCTCATTTCTTTCTTCTTCTCTTCTCATCTTTAATTCTTTCCTTCCTAGTCTACATTAATTTGGTATCAGAGACCAACTTCGATTCGTACAAATCACAAAAAAAAATAAAAAATTGTTTATTGTGCACACTGTTCATCGCCACTGTTCACTGGTGATCGTGACTTTTTTGCACTGTTCTTGGTCCAATTTTGTTCCTACTCACAACCAGAAAGCATCGTCATTGTTCCAATTAGTATTTTTGCGAACCAGTAGAGTAAATTAGAGACTTTCGTTGGGTTTATCGTTTGTTTGTAATCGCTGACGACTTTCACAATTGTTGCTACTGTTTTTGATTGTCATCGTAGTCGTTGTGCTTCGTTGAAGATTGAACAAAGTCTTTGCTGTGTGCTGTAACTATTCGTGAAGAAGGAAGTAGCAGTCTTCTGTTCGTCGGAAGTCCATCGTTAAGGAAGAAGACATTGGGTTTTAACCCTTTCACCTCATAAAGTTTCAGAACTACATGAACATCCCCAAAAAGTCTAAAAAATTACAGAATCACCCCTATAATTTTAAGCAAAATGTAAAAATACCATCCAGAAGTTCCAAAATTATAGAAACCTCAGCAGATTCAAAAAATTACAGAAATAGCACCTTAGAAGTTCCAAAAATTATAGAAACACCCCAAAAAGTTCTAGAATTTGGAGGATCATCCTCTAAATTGTCAAGTAGCCTCTTGGAGTTGTATCTAACACTAGTTACAAGTTCTTTTCGTTGAGAATTGGTAACTAGTATTTATATTTGTTGATAAGTCAAAAAAAAAAAAATCTTATCTAAACTTTCTTTGTTTGTTTTTCCCACACACCACCTTCATAATTTAGCTTGCTCAATTCCATGTTAAACCAATTGTTGCTTGTCTCATGTTTATTTGAGTCTCTTTACAATAAGCTGGTTCTTGTGTGTGACCATTTGCATTGACTTATAGTTTTTATTAGTTGGTTTAATTTTTAGTCTGGTTGGCATTTTACATTAGCCCAAATTTTGTATCACATTCACTATGAACCTTCGAGAGCTTTTAGAGTTCCATACTGCACTGGAACAAAAATTTGAGACCTTCACCATTAATATGACTGACACTAAACAATTAATCAACTTGTTACAGGAGGAAGTTAAAGGAATGGGGCAACAACTTTCTCAAACGTTACTACTCAACTAGCCCAATTGACTAAGTTTATTTAAAAATGATCAATAGAGTATGACCAGAGTGAGTTACCAGTTTTAACTAAGTTCAGGCAAACACGCTATGTTAGGCACCTGCCTTTCCCGATAGAACCTATTGACTCATGTCAAGGTGTCCTACCTACTCTGCAGGTAGCTCATGGGAGCTGAGTTCAGTGTCCAGATAGGAGACCACCTCCTAATACTGGTTTTTGATGAAACGTAGGTTGTAGGAATTTTCAGGAGGACCTCGTTGAGGTAGTCATGTTTGACTATTCAGCAGATGGTTATATGGATGCTTATCGTGAGCCCTTCCGACTACGTGTCAGATACCATAGGCCTCCACTTCGGTGTTATCATAATCCTCAACATAGGCATTTACATGAAGAGTCTAGGGATATCACACAAAGAGTCAAAGTGGATGCTCATAGTTTTGATGGTAGGTTAGATCCTATTGTTTTCTTAGATTGGTTGGATGAAATGGATGACTATTTTGATTGGTATGATATGTCTAACCACCATCAGGTTCATTTTTCTAAAAATGAAACTCGTTGGTTTGGTTAAAAGATATTGGCAGGGAGTCCAACAAGACCAAGAGCGCTTAGAGGGACAACCAATTACTTTATGGGCTGAGATGAAACAATGATTGCGAGATAAATATCTCCCTAGTTACTATAAGTGTCAACTCTTGGACAAGTGGATGAACTTGCATCAATGGACCTCGAGTGTGATTGATTACCTAGCTAGATTTGAAGAACTCTTTATGAGATGTCACATAAATGAAGAGTCTTGCGTAACAACTACAAAATTCATTAATGGTTTGAGACTTGAGATTAAGAGAGAGATTAACTTATACTCTCCTAAAATGGTTGAGGAAGCAAATTATAAAGCCTTAGAGATTGAAAAATACCTTAGGCTACCCTTTCAGCATCGTATGCCTTCTCAAACTAGAGAGCCTCAACCATTGAGGTCAGTCCCATTTGATAAGTCTCGAGGCGTCCCCTAGTCAAGACCTGTCACACCCACGGGTAACACTTACCCCAACTCGAGAGGTAATGCCACTAGGGGTCAAGACTCTAAACTCATGGGTTCTCACTAGGATAGTCCTTACATAGAGTGTCACCATTGTCATGGCAAGGGTCATATTGCTTCACAGTGCCCTTAGTGTACCATGACCATTGACCAGGGGTTAGGGAATTCACTTGATGGAGAGGATGTTGACCAAGAAGTTGTTCCTTTAGGTGGGGAACCCCTAGAGTTACTAGATGAAGGTGAGGAAGAATGGTAGAACGATGACACCTATGTCAGTGTGATGAGATGCATCTTATCCATCCCTTTAGTCACAGAAGCATGGAAACGCACTAGCATTTTCCATACTTTAGTCCAACGTGGGGGTCAAGTTTGCAAGGTCGTTATTAATGGGGGAAGTTCATTGAATGTTATCTCTAAGTCGACTGTAGCTCAGTTGCAGCTTAAGCCAGAGTCACACCCACAACCTTACGAGGTTGCATGGGTTGACAAGACCTCCTTGCCAATCTCTCAGAGATGTTTGGTCCCTATTCAGATGGGTGACTATTCACATCATATATGGTGTGATTTCTTACCCATGGATGTCGCTCATGTCTTGTTAGGTCACCCACAGTTTTTTGATCTAGATGTGACAAACTGTGAGAGGGACAATACCTATGTTTTTAAGCACAAGGGAAAACCATCAAGTTAAAACCTGCAAAAGCCTCATAAAGTAATAATTCAAAGCAAAGGTCATCTTTCTAGAAAATTCACAATATAGACCTTCACATCTTGACTCACAAAGAATTTGAAAAAGAGAGAAAAAGGTCTGGCGTAGTGGTAGCTCTAATTGTCAAAGAAGTTTTTTAGAGTCCTTTGGAGTCTAAGGACGATCTTGGTTGATAGTCTATTGAGAGAGTTCCATGATGTGATCCCTGAGGAACTACCCAATGAGTTGCCACCAATGAGAGATGTTCAGCATGCTATTGACTTAGTTCCAGGATCTCAATTGCCTAATCTTTCCCATTATCGTATGAATCCCATTGAGTGTGCTGAACTCCAAAGGCAAGTAGATGAAATTTTGCAAAAGGGTATGTTCGTCATAATCTTAGTCTATGTGCTATCCTTGCTTTGTTGACACTTAAGAAAGATGGATCTTGGAGAATGAGTGTTGATAGCCATGTCATTAACAAAATTACAGTCAAGTATCGATTTTCTATACCGGGACTTGAAGATATGCTTGACCTTTTGGCTAGTGCACTTTGGTTCTCGAAAATAGATTTGCGGAGTGGTTATCATCAAATCTGAATTTGACCAAGAGATGAATGGAAAACTGTCTTTAAAACCCAGGATGGACTTTATGAGTGGTTGGTCATGCCTTTTGGATTGTCTAATGCACCTAGCACATTTATGAGGGTTGTGACTTAGATATTGTGTCCTTTCCTAGGGAAATTTGTGGTGGCCTATTTTGATGATATCTTGATCAATAGTCGGTCTAACGAAGAGCACTTGGATCATCTTTGACAGCTTTTTCAGGCATTACGTGTGGAAAAATTCTATGAAAACCTTAAGAAGTGCTCCTTTATACAAACTCAAGTACTTTTTCTTGGATTTCTTATTTCTGCGCATGGTATTACAGCTCACCCAAAGAAAATTCGTGCTATTACCAGTGCCAAGAATAATTTTTGAGGTTCAAAGTTTTCATGGTTTGGCCACCTTCTATAGATGATTTATTAAGTGGTTTAGTTCCATTATGGCTCCTATCATAGGGTGCATGAAAAAAAGGGAGTTTCAAGAAGTTAGCCGTGTAGTTGCTATGTTATAGAGTATGATTGTTCATGTGATCTGCTTTGACAGGATTAGAGATGAGTATGTCTCTTGTCCTGACTTTGGTATCATTTTTTAGGATGTTCAAGCCGATAACTGTCATGAGTATATTGACTTCCTCCTTAGAGATGGTTACTTGTTTAAAGGGTTGCGCTTATGTATTCCCTGTACTTCACTTAGGGATTTACTGATTTGAGAATTACATGTGGGAGGTCTGATTGGCCATTTTGGAAGGGATAAGACATTTTCACTTGTCGAGGATAGGTTTTATTGGCCCTTTGAGGCGTGACAATATTAGGATGGTGTCACAATGTCTCACTTAGTGAACAAAGGCTAGAAAACAAAACACTGGGTTGTACACACCATTACCAGTTCCACATACACCATGGAGAAACCTTAGTATGGAGTTTGTGTTAGGATTGCCTAAAACAACCCGTAATCATGATTCCATTCTAGTTGTTGTGGATCGGTTTTGTAAGGTGGCCTATTTCATTCCTTGCACTAAGTGTGTTGATGCCTCTCATGTAGCAAAGTTATTTTTTTGAGAGGTCATCCAACTACATGGGTTGCCTATTTCCATTATATATAATAGCGATGGCAAGTTTGTGATTTATTTTTGGAAGACACTTTGAAAACTCTTTGGTACTAGTCTTAATTTTTCCTTTGCCTTTTATCCCCAAACTGATGGTCAAACTGAGGTTGTCAATCATAGCTTGGGAGATTTGCTTAGGAGTCTAGTGGGTGAGAAGATGGAAAATTGGGATTTGTTTTTGCCTACTATTGAATTTGCCTATAATAACTCTGTCAACAGGTCATCTAGTAGATACCCTTTTGAGATTGTTTACGGCCATTCCCTTAGACAACCTATTGAATTATTATCTTCACCTCTTGATTCCTGCCCTTCACACTCAGCCGAAACTTTTGCCCAACATATTCATGACTTTCATGCAGACATAAGATAGAAAATTACATTAAGTAATGAGAATTATAAATTAGTTGTAGATGTTCACCGTATGAATAAAGAATTTACTGTGGGAGATTATGTTATGGTTCGTGTGCGTCCTAAACGTGACCCTTACATGCTCAAACCACTGACCCTTTTTGTATTCTTCGTAAGCTTGGACCTAATGCATATAAGCTTGACTTACCTTCGAATATGAGTATAGTGCTATTTTCAATGTGGAGGACTTTTTTCTTTATCATGGTACTTTTCAGCCTCCTATGTTGCCAACAGGTGTTCCTATAGGTGGAGTGCTTCATCATCAGCATCACCTACAGTTCTTATTCTTCCACCGTTTCCACCATAGTTGCACGACTAGATTCTAGATGTACTTAACGATCAAATTGTGGGCTCCTTGGATGGAAGATATCTTCGTTATCTTGTTTGGTGAAGAGATCGTCCAGAGACTGATGTTTCATGGATTACTGAGAAGGAGTTTTGTCCGCTTGACCCTGATCTTCTAGAGCATTATCATCATCTTATCTCTCCAGAGGCGAGTTTTTTCAGCCGGGGGGAAATGATTAGAATCGGATTATATTTCGTTACAGTAGGCGCAGACGTAGGGATTATGAGTTATTTGTCATTTTGCTTTTTAGGGGTTTAGTTGTAATTTTGACTATTTATTTATTTTAAGGTTTGTGCTCACTTTATATATATAGGGGATATGGTATTTATTTTGCTAGTCTTGGATTATTATTGATTATTATTAAATTCTAATATTGCTTCCTCCTCAAATTCTTTCTTTTTTCTCATCCCTTTCTTCTTCTCTTCTCATCCCTAATTCTTCCCTTCCTAGTCTATATCATGTTAGCTAGATAAATTAGCAGGGGAGACATGCCACATCTAAAATATGACATTGTTCTGGGGAATGTTCTAGACCTTCAAGCTGATCATTCTACTATGTAGCACCTTTGTAATGTAATTTTGGTATCAATCGATAATTAAAAATTCTGGGTGCTGTCAAATTCTTCGCGCAAAGAATGTTTGATATATATTTTTCAAAATAATCTATATATACATGTTATGATGACTTGTATTCCAAGTCCGTGGATCCAAATAAATCTGATGGCATTAGTGATTGTGTTAAAAGCAATCTTAATAATAATTCAAGAAATAGTTGGACACTTTGGATAAGGATCAAGAGTCTTTGTCTTTCAATACAAGTTTGTTTCCTTATTTAATTGGGAAAATTTTTGGTTGGGTCAAGACATGAAGACTTCCATATTTATTAAGACTTTGACTATATGAAGTATTCTTTACATATAGAAGTCTTTTGGATATCAACAATGCTACATCCACCAAATTATTTACCAACTTTTGAATCCCAAATCAATATAAACCATATGATTAGTAGATTCTGAACTCTCACTAACTATCCAATAGCTATCAATGAGACACATCATTTGGGATTCAAAAATTTGGTAAAAGTTTTGATGGACACATCATTTCCCTTTGGATATTGGCCTTAGGCGTTCAGATATATTGAAGAGCTCGACGACGACAATTTGGTGTGTATGATAAATTGGGTCTACTCTATTTGTTTGTGGGTAAATTGGGTCTACTCTATTTGTTTGTGGGTCTTCTTCAAGAAAGCCAATATTGGTTAAAGAAGATTTTTGGCACTATTAATCTTGTAATAGTGATATAACAGATATACGTTCTCTTGTTGCCTTATATTTTGAGAACGTTTTGTAATCTACAACCTTTAATAGTGAAATCGTACCGTTGTATTTCGTTCCTAGACGTAATCTTCCTTGTTGAGCTGAACCACGTAAATCTTGTGTGTTCTATTGTTCTATTTTGTTGCATTATTATTTTTCTTGTGACATTGGTTCATACCAAAATGGTATTAGAACTACTGGTTTCGGGATGTTTGCAACAAAATTAAAGATAGAAAAATTTGATGGTCAAAACAATTTTAATTTATGAAAAATTAAAATGAAGGCATTGCTTCGTCAGCAGCATTTGGCAAAGGGCATTGATGGATCTCTATCCAAGGAGACATATTAGACTAAGTTGCTGATATTTAAGATAAAGCATACAATGCAATTCAATTGTCTCTTTCTAATGAAGTCCTTCATGAGGTTATCACTGAAGACTATGCCAAAGGGCTATGGAAAAATTTGGAGAGTTTGTATATGAAGAAGTCTCTTGCCAGCCATTTGTATTTGAAGTAACGGTTGTATACACCCAAGATGAAAGAAGGTATGCCCATTAATGAACATCTTGACAAATTTAAAAAAATTACTATGGACTTGAAAAGTATAAATATTAAAATTGGGGATGAAGATCAAGCCCTTATCGTGATATGCTCATTGTTTGATTCGTTTGATAATTTTGTTAATTTGATGTTGAATAGGAAAGACTCGATCTTCTTAGTTGATGTGAAATCTTTTTTAAATTCTAAGGACTTGCTTACTAAATTGAACGATAAAGACAGTGATGCTCAGGCTAAGGGTTTTTTTTTTGTGAAGAGTTGTCATGATAGTTCCTCTAATAATAATAGAGGTTGATCCGTTGAGAGAAATTCAGATAAAGGAAAAGAAAAATCTAGATATCTATCACAGTGTAGGAAGAAACAGAATAATGTTGAATGTTTCTATAGTCACAAAATTGATAATTACATGCATGATTGTTTTAAGTTGAAAATAAAGGGGGACATTAAAAATCAAATCCTTCTGATTCTTCTAGTGTTGATGGTGTTGCAGAAGATACATCTAATGGTTCAGATAATGTCCTTATAGTTGTTAATCTTTGATGAACATTTTAATGATGAGTGAATTCTTAATTTGGGTTGGTCCTATCATATGTTGGTTCAATATTGCTGGAAAATAATATTGCTTGCAAGGTTGCAATAGTAGGTACTATCCAAATTAAGACACATGATGAGATTGTGAGAACTTTGATAGATGTATGACATATTCTAGAATTAAAGAAGAATTTGATTTCTTTGTGTACTTTAGATTCCATTGGTCGCATGTTTTTTGTTGAATGAGGAGTTATGAAAGTTTGTAGAGGTTTCATGGTTGTGATGAAAGATAAAAACATTGATAGCATCTATATTCTTTAGAGTGATATTGTGATTGGTGCAGCTAGTGTGTCATCTTCAAAAATTTCAAATTCAGATACTATTTAGTTATGATATATGCGTTTGGGCCACATGACCGAGAGGGGAATGAAAGTCTTGTGTAAATAAGATTTGCTTGGCAAATAGGAAATTGAGAAGCATAATTTTTGTGAGCATTGAGTCTTCAAGAAATAGTGTACAGTCAAGTTCATTACAACTTTTCACATGAATAAAGGTACAATTGATTATATTAATTTAAATCTTTGGGGTCCTTCTCAAGTTCCATCTAATGATGGTGCTCGGTATTTTTTTTGCCTTTATTGTTGGTTATTCAAGGAAAGTTTTCGTGTATTTTCTGAAATGAAAGAATGATATTTTTTGGCATTTCAAGTATGAAAGATTTTGATTAGGAAACAGACGTGCAAGAAGTCAAGCATCTCAAAACATATAATGGTTGGAAATTTTTTGGAGGTGAGTTTAATAAGTTCTGTAACAATGAAGGCATTGTCAGGCATTGCATTGCCTGGTCTACTCCATAACAAAATGGGGTTGCAAAGAGGATGAACATGACTCTTTTGGAGAGGGCACATTGTATGCTCTCTAATGCAAGGTTGTTTAAATCTTTTTGGGCAGTGGCTATCTGCCTTGCTTGCTATTTGGTTAATCGTTCTCTATCCACTACTATTGAGTTAAAGACTCCATATAACGTATAGTTTGGTACTCTTGCTGATTATTCTGATTTAAAAATGTTTGGTTGCATTGCTTATTATAATGTAAATGATGGTAAGCTTAAGCCTAGGGCTAAGAAATGCATATTTATTATTATGCTAATGGTGTGAAAGGATATAGATTATGGTGTTATGATCCTAAATTGCCTAAGTTTATAATTAATAGGGATGTTGTATTTGATGAATCTTCTATGTTTCATATGAGAAAGGAGTTTGTAGTTTCTGTAGGGAAAATACATGGTTATAGCAAGGAGGTGGAGCTACAGGTGGAAGCTTTATAGAAAGTACAATAGTTCAACCTATTACAGATTTGCCTAGTTTTAGTTCTAGTTCTAGTGATGATCCACAGGTGGAGCAGCAGTATAGTATTGCAACGGGTAGGGAGATGAGGCAAGTGAGGCCTCCTAAAAAATATGGGTATGCAAACTTGATGGCACACTTACTATATTAGAGGAGTTTGGTGTTCAGCAGGACATTCCAATCACAATGTCTTTTCCTCTAAAGGTACGGAATTACATCATACGAACCAAAGCAATCGCATTATGCCTCCAGCAAATCAGTCCACTTTTCCTCTGTCAACTCAAATAAAGAACGCAATCGAGATTTAACCTGTGAAATTTGTGGCAACGTGGGCATGAGGCATTAAAAGGATTGTATAGGTTTGACAAAGCCTATCATCCCAATGATGTGCCTCAGGCCCTTGTTGCATTAACAATTAATAGCACGACATAAGATCAGGAGTGGACAACAGATTTGGGAGCTACTACTGATTAACCACTTGAGTGTGAGTTTTTTGGTGTTGGTTTCACTATAAAGGATAGGGCCACTAACCATATACTACTGAGAGGACACAAGCGGGGTAACCTTTACTTCATCCTTGCTTTTCCTGAGGCCCACCTCTCGGTGTGATTTCAAGCTATGAGCAATGATGTTTGGCATCAGTGGCTAGGCCATCCACAAGCAGCTGTTGTTTCCAATTTACAATCCCGCGGATTACTTTAAGTTCTTGGCAAAAATAAAACCACTTCCATATGTGAAAGTTGTCAAATGGGCAAATTCAGTCAACTTCAGGTTCTTATCTCTTCAAATAAAAATTATTGTTTACCTGAAAAGCTCCATTGTGACCTTTGGGGGCCTGCTCCTATTAATTATGTTGACAAGTTCTCCGATTATGCTGTTTTAGTCGATGAATTTAGTCGATATATGTGGTTTATACCATTGAGACATAAATCTGAATTGTTTACATCTTTTTGCTCATTTGTTACATTCCTTAACCGTCAATTTTCAATAAAAATCAAGGTTTTCCAATCTGATGGCGGAGGAAAATTTACTTCCAACGTCTTTAAAAATTATTTACAAGAATTGGGAATCATCCACCAAGTCTCGTGTCCTCGAACACCGAACCAAAAATGGTATTGCCTAACATTGCCACCAGATTATTTGTGAATTGTGGCTTACTATGTTGTTTCACAGTGGTATGCCCAAATGTTTCTGGGTAGAGGCCTTCTCTACGACTGTCTTTTTGATCAATCGTATTCTGACTATTACACTTGGCAAGAAAGCACCATTCTTCAAGTTTTATGGTAGACATCCATACTATATTGAGAATGTTTGGATCAAAATGTTTTCCATACATCTAGAATGCTCAAGCCACCAAATTTTACCCCAAGTCTCTTCCATATGTGTTCATGGGCTATAGCAACAGATACAATGGCTATAAGTGCTTTTATCCCGTTACCAAACACATTTATGTTTCCCGACATGTAGTCTTTGATGAAGGGAATTCTCCCTTCAAAAACCCAGCAAGCTTACACTCACCTTTAGCATCTCCTAAGGTTATATCAATCTTCTCCAAATGGTTAAAGTCCCGGTCTCTCACTAGCCCCATACATGACTCACCCCACCACTAGTATTTTAGCTACCTCTAACATTTAATTGATGTAGGATTAGCTTCATATTACTATACCTTCTATGCTGCCATTAGTTACAGACCAAACAGATGATGACACTGTCATCAATGTCGACTCTGCACCAGCGTCTACCATACCCCCCACTATGAGTGAAATAGAGGAGCATCCTCGATCTTTCGAGCCACCGAGTACCTCTATTAGCAACTCTTCCTTTACCGATTTTGAACAACCTACTAAGCTTGCTAGCTCTAGTGTTGCCCCCTCACTCCCCAATGACAATGCCGCTACTTCTCTTTTTGATTCTGCCATGCCTATTAATCCTATGGTCACACCAGCAAAAGTAGGTATCCATAAACCTAATCCCAAGTATGCTGACCTTCGTAAACTGCACTCTATTCCTAAACAACCAAAGAGCATTCATTACTCCTTGAAACATGAAGGGTAGACTCGTGCAATGCATGAGGAATAGGCAATCCATCATAATAACACTTGATCCTTTGTTCCTCGACGATTTGATATGCACGTTATTGTATGAAAATGGCTCATCAAAACGAAACTCAATAGCGATGGGTCCTTCAATCGCTTAAAGGCCCGCTTAGTGGCCAAAGGCTACCATCAAATGGATGGTGTTGATTATGTCGATACATTATCACTAGTCATAAAACCAAGTACAATTCGTATAGTTCTCACCATTGCGTTAGTTCGAAAATTGGAGATTAGAAAATTAAATGTCAAAAATGCCTTTTTATATAGTTTTCTCTACGAATCCGTCTTCATGGAACAACCACCAGGCTTCATAGATAGCTCTATCCCTAATCATGTTTGCAAATTAAATAAATCTCTCTGTGGTTTAAAGCAAGCTCCTAGAGCTTGGTTTGATAGATTTAGTAGGTTTTTTACTAGAATTTGGATTCTTTTGTAGCATGTCTAACCCATCCCTTTTTATTTGTCATTTGACTTGTGGAACCTTAAGTTTATTACTCTATGTTGACGATATAATTTCACATGAACTAATATCTGCTTACTCAATGAATTTATTCATGCACTCCATCTTGAATTTGCTATGATGGATTTAGGTCCCTTAAATTATTTTGCAAGACTTGGGATGAGTTGTTAAATTTGTCGGTCCAATTGTCATATTCTATGCATGGTCACCCCACTTGCATGTTGTGCAAGGCTGCGAATTTGAAGAACTTGATTGAATTGAAACAGAGTTTCCTAGGAAATTACGTTCATGTTAAGGTGTTTGTGGAAAATGTTGAGGGTTCATTGCATGATATGAACATAGATGATGTTGTCACAGTCAGAAAGTTCTTCTAACGGTTGGTTAGAGTAATGAAATATGGCACATAGGGCATAAATTTTAAGGTGGTGTGTTATAGTTTTGGAAATAACTTTGCAAAACCTTGATTAAGGCTGGTTTTGAATTTAATTATGTAAAGAATTGTAATCAAGAGTTATTGCTGAGTGTTCCTTTAAGTATTCTTGTTGTTGTGGGTGGTATATCAGTGCAACAGTTGAGAAAGCTACTAGTTTTTTTTTTTTTGATATTAGGAAATTGCACAATGAACATAGTTGTGGTGTGGATCTACGAACGACAGGTAACAAGAGGATGAGTTCTAATTTGATTGCAGATTTGATTGTTGATCGTGTCTGTGGGCATACCACAACGCGTCCAACAGAGGTGGTTGCTTGATTTTTTTTTTCTAACTATGGACTTACCATATCTTATGATAAAGCATGAGAAAGAGTTGAGAAATCAAAAGGTATGCTTTTTGGGGACCACTCATTGTCGTACCATCAAGTACGTTGGTATGTCAATTCAGCAAATCATTCTATTCCAGATAGTCATATTGTTTTAGATTGTGATCATGAGAATAACCATTTGAAAATTTTGTTTGTTTCTTTTAAGGGTTTTATTCAAGGGTTTAATTATTTTCGTCCACTATTTTTTTTGGATGGTACATTTTTGAAAGGCAAGTATAGAGGTAATCTTCTATCGGCGAGTGCAAAAGATGGAAACCAAGGTAAAGTTTAATATATTTTTTGGAGTGATAAATTTCATGGTTATGTTAAACAATAATCGTTATGTTACACTATCTTTGTTACATTGTTAACAGTGTTTAAATACATTTCAACAATGTATGTTACACTGTTTTAGCTTTTAATTTTCATGAATATTTATGTGGCTAATTTCAGGTTTGTTTCCTTTGGCATTTGCGGTGGTTGATTCGGAGAACGAATCAAACTAATTTTAATTTTTAGAATAGCTATCTAAAATATTGGATCATTCTCGGGTTATTACATTTGTATATGATCGTAACTTGGGTCTGTTAGAGGCAATGCCAAAATTTTTTCTAAATGCTCGTCACACATTTTTCTTGCAGCATTTGAAAGCTAATTTGTAGGATAAATTGAGTGGTGCTCATTTTTCAATATATTCTGAGAACGGATGGTGATTTTGTTACGTGAGTGTGCTTATGCACCAACACAGTCATTTTTTAATGAGAAGATTGAAGCTTTCCGTCCTGAAGGTGGTTCTAATATGGATAGGTTCCTGTCCAATCTTCCGTTTGAACATTGGACAAGTACTCATTTTACAGGGAAGCATTACGGTGAGATATGTTCTAATACTGTAGAGTCGTTTAACGCGTGAATTTTGAAAGCTCGACATTTACTTGTGACTAGCAAGGTTGACATTATTAGGGGACAAATAATGGATCAAATTGGCCAAAGGATGAAGATAGCTTTGGAATGGAATGAGAATTTATGCCCCAATATGTCTTCCAGATTACAAGCTGCCTTTGATGAATGAAGGTCTTGGACTATACGAGTTTCAAATAATCAAATGCATGAAGTGATGTCATATCCTTCGGTGATGGTTGATATTGTGAATGACACGTGTTCATGTTGTCAGTGGCAAATAAATGGGTTCCCTTGTTCACATGCTATGTCAACAATACAAAAGAGTGGGTGGAATATGTATGAATTTGTTGATTATTACTATCATGTGAGCACATAGAAGAAGTCATATTCTGAACCCATTTATCAAATCCCAACTATTTGTCATGCTAAAAGTTCACAGGCAGGTGTTAATATTTTGCCACCATCTATCAAGAAGCAAACTGGTAAACCAAATAATCATAGAATTCGATCTAGGGGGAACTCATTAGGCGAATTCGTTGTGGCCGGTGTGGTCGTTTAGGAAATCACAACAAGAAAACTTGTAACGAGCCATTGTAAACTTAAGAATGCTACCATTTAATGACATTTTTCACTATTTTTTGTTTAATACACTTTGTTTTCACAATTTTTTTGGGGTTTGTTTGTGTTAGTGACATTTTCACATTGTAATTTATATGTTTTTTGTTGGGTCTCACATTGATGGGTTATTCTGTATGCAACCCACACTGTCCTATAAATATTGTCCATTAGAGTTGATCCCTGTGGGTTTAATTTGTAATAGTTTCACATTACGTAGTGAATTTATACACTGTTGGAAGCCCTATATATGCATACGGTTTTGCTTAAGAATTACATTTTATAGTACAATCTACTGTTACAAAGTTACACTATAAAAATCACGATGTATCAATAATAGTGTATTAATAATAGTGTATGAATACACTTACACAAAAGTAGCTCTGTACTGGATTTCTTATTATACCCACAAACCACTGAACACTGTCGTTATTATAGTGTTACACTATTGTTACAGTGGTATATTGTATGTGTTATACTATGAGAGAAACACAGTCAACAGTGAGGAGATACACAAAGTCTAATCACACACAATGAATTAATAAGGCATAAACACCTTCATCCCTGAACAATCTGGATAATTAACATTCACTATATAAAATGTTTTATAAACAGAATATCTAAATCCATAATTGTTTATCCACTAATGTTCAAATTTTAAAATACACACACAATGAAAACTTTGTCATTTGTCCGCATATAATTTCTTTAGTTGCCTACGTATTTTCAGATCTTCTTTACTCCAAGAATTCGGATGGTTGAGGAACAATGAAACCATTTCAGCTGGGAATGTGTTTCGATGCTTTTTAAAAACAAAAATTACATTTGGAGAATAAGTACTTAAGAGTTTGCCCTTTGTTGTGGACATGTTTGACATAATATTGTTGGTAGCTCCTTATCCTATATGTCTATAAAGATTCTCTTCAAAGTATTGAACTCCATAATCTTCTTTTCTGCATATTTTTCTGCAACTACATTAAAAGCTTTTAGATTATGGATTGATAGCAAAAAATATGAACTTCTAACAATACTGTTTTGACATAATCTAACCAATATGATTGCATTCTCTAGGTATATGCCCCATCTATCCTTATTTCTTGGCCTTAATAAGTTGTAATATGTTCAAACACCTTCTTTAGTATTCAATACAAGCAGAGTCCAATGGTCAGGAGCACAATCTTCTTTCCGACCATTTGAATTCATTGGAAAGACAACATATTTGGAATCTCCCACGTATGGTATGTGCTTGTCTATTTCTGCTTGAGGGGCATACTCTAAATTTAGTTCAGTTACAATGGACTACACATTCAAAATATGTAACATATAAAGTGTTATATATGTGCACAAATAAACTAAGTCAGCAACTATTTTTATCATTACTATTTAGTATCTTACCCAACAACGACTGTTGATGAAGTAACAACGTCTCTTAAATGTGGACATTGTATTCATCAATCCCTCTTAGCATATTAACCCAACAATCAATGATCTGTTAAAAAATAAATTTTTTACATGGGTATCAATTGGAATAAGTTGAACTCCCTCATAAACACTATTCTATTACATTATTCAGCCAATGCTACACTGTCAACTAACACTTTGGAACTAAAAAATGCAATATCGGTTATGTTTATATACTACATAACTTTTTGGCCCAATATAACATGCTGATAACTAACTCAATGTACGAAACATAGCCCCATCCTTGAGATGACCTGGTGTGTGTGTGAAAAAGAGAATAACCATTAGGAATAGGCATAACAGCCTTGCAATGTCATCAACGTCATTTTTCGTTGTTCCATTTGTTGCTTTAACCAGTTTACTCCTTATCAAAGTTAAGGTCAACCTACTATCCTTCTCGAATCTTCATTTAACAAATTTTGTGTTTTCCTTCGCATGAGTTGATGAATCCATTGGATCGCAACCATCTTCAATCCCAAAAATTATTTTGACATTGCTTGTTCGCAATTTAATTTCCTCTCCACCAATATGAAACTTGGGTGTATTAACATCAAAGCATAATATCACATCCTAAATGTTACTATAACTCTTTCTAAACCATGTCTTGTCTAATTTGTTATCAATGATACTTTAAAAGAGTAATCAAAAAGGGTTTTTCTCAATACATCCTTGTGTGCTTCACTTATCATAATGTCATCTATTGTTCTAATAATGGCAAGCAAGTTGGATCTGTATTTAGGCTCATGCTTCGATTCAACCATTTAATTTTTTTTGTTTTCTATTGTGTGTTTTACAAACTTTAACAGCTGATGGGCTCACAATTTGGTCCAACACTTTGTCTCTACAATAGAATTCTCTTTCTTTTTCTCCCCATGACTGATCTGAATTACGCAGATGTAAATACATGACAATTACAATATACAATCAAAGATTCATTGTAACTATGACAGTATAACAATAATATTATAACAATAACTATGTACCAATACACTTACACAAACACTGTACTATTACATTATGACAAACATATATTTGTATATAATTTCATTCAAAACAATCCATCTCTATTTTAAATTTGCCACCACATGCACAAGACCACTGAACACAAGGAAAAACACAACCAATTAATGAATTTGACTTTACACTTCCTAACATCATTTCAAACCTATTATCAACCAATTGAAAATTAAAAGTTATTATGTGTAAAAATTCAATAAACTAACAAATTATTTAAGAAAAAAACATCTAGGGTTTAAAAAATACATAATTTTAGGGTTTTGCCTAAAAAAAATAGAAGTGTACCACCATTTGTCTTCAATTTTTGATTTTATCTATAAAGTTTTTCACCGGCAACACTATGTCTAGAAAACATGAATTTATCAACAACGTTCAGCCAAAAAAAAACTTAAATCAAAATAAATATAATGTATTTTTCACAGTATAACCCATGATGTAAAAAAAATAGTACATGAAATGACGAAGTTCAACAATTACCTTATTAAACGTAGGCCAACGAGCAACTTTCAACGCCTGTTTCAGGTTTACAAATGACAAAGTTCGAACGTTTTTTCAAATCACGAACAAAGATTTGACAATAGTTAATTTTATGCTAATCTAACATCAAATGCACTGTAGATTCGTTTTTTCTTTCACAGACGAAACCCTCTTGTTGTTTAGGGAAAGAAATTTGGGCATTTTCTCTAAAGGAGATGAAGCGGTTTTTTCAGAAGACGAAGAAACAGACTAAACGTTTTCCGACGATGACGAGATTCAAAAATAAATGTCCCTAAATTCCACCAGTTAAGATATATTCCTTGTTACCATTTTCAGGAAAGAAAATTTTAGAAAATAGGCAGTTACGTCTTTGTATCTCAGTAGTGTACTTCTTTACAAAATATTTTTTTCTATGTACTTTTTTACAATTATATCTAATTTGGTGTACCGACTTCCAAAGGACCCTAAATTTTATTTGGGAG
The DNA here is from genome assembly GCA_963454935.2 of Ilex paraguariensis. Taxonomy (NCBI): domain Eukaryota; kingdom Viridiplantae; phylum Streptophyta; class Magnoliopsida; order Aquifoliales; family Aquifoliaceae; genus Ilex; species Ilex paraguariensis. The sequence goes on along the minus strand of CAUOFW020004358.1, from coordinate 341,471 downwards.
TTGAAAATGAATTAAACTTAATTGAACCTGAATTCAAAAACTTTATTTGGGGCCCGAAAAATTTGGGAGCTATGAGTGGATGTTTCAACTTCTTACCCCTTGGGCCGGCCTTGTTGATTGCATAAGGCACATTTGCAACTAAAATTTGCAGTAATTTTACTTATTTTCTTCCTTTGGCTACGAAACTTATTCAAATAAATGTACTCGTTTGGAAGAACAATACTTATCTATATGGTTACAATATCCTCCGTTTGGTCATTAAATGTCATGTCGTTAACTTTTACTAAATCACTAAATAAAGTGCCCTACATAAACATAGGAATTCTTGAAAACCTAAGGGGGATATAGGGTATTTTTGAAAATTTGAGGGGGCCAAGGCCACAAGGTGGCTCCATCATTTCACACATATATTTGCAAATCTATGAAGTTTTCACCATACCCACGCCTTTGGGAAATTTATTTCTCAAACTCAATTAGTTTCTGAAAATGTCATTCCTAATGAGGACTTTAAAGTAGAATTGTCGTTACAAGTGATGTTTTTGCAGTATAAATGAGCTAGTATAAGTTTAAAGAAACCTAACATATAGTTCATTAAAATCATCATTTAAAGTAACGTCTTCGAAGGCAATATTGAAAATAGCATTTTTAATGGCGTCATTTAGAACGATGTCTTCATAGTTTGAGTCCCTCCCCTCCCAAGCCCATATGCGCGCACAAATGATTTTTGCAGCGTAATTAGTCATTTTGTATTTTGAAAAAAGTGATATGTCATGAATTTTTTTTTAGAGTAAAAGAAGTTATTTCTCATGTTCCAAAACCCATAAGTGGACATTCAAGTATTTCATTTGTTCCAAAAACTTGACAATGTTATTTATTCAAAAGTGGGATACTCTACTTGAGCTCTATATTGGCAGTTCGTGCGCCTATGAATTTTTTTTGACCCTCAAAACAATAACATTCATCTGGTAATGTTTTAGTCACACCGTTTATTTGTACAATATTATATAGCTATGAGAATGATTTTGTTGTCATTTTACGGGTATGTGCATGTGGGCATTTTTTTTACCCATATTAACTATTTGAAATTTATTTTGTAATTTTTGTATTAGATAACGTTACTTACGCATAAAAATTAAAATTTCTTACATGACATTACATAAAAGATAGACTTTAATTAATGTGGAACATATTCATAACAACATAGTAGTTCATCATGTACACATAAACTAGTCAGATATTTTTCAAAGCCATCGTCACTGGAATCAATAAAGTCAGACAGTATCAGTTATGAACTCATACTTGAACCTATGTTGAACTTGCTCTGCACACGCCTATGGCATAACTGGTGATAACCGTGTGACTACATCCACTCGGAATAAGCTCAATCCACCAGTGCAATTATACCTTTACACTGATATGATACTACACTTAAATCTTGTCTATTCGAAAAAACGTAATATCGAAGATGATATAGGAATCAACCCAAATGTCATGGTTTTCCTCATCTACGATTGAAAATGCAAAATGATAAGGGATGCAAGTGCGAACTATTAATTGCCATCTTCATGGTGGGGCAAAGAAGATGCCCTATTAGGAATATAACAAATAGGCGCCTAAATTCATCCGAATCCTGTTTTAAGTTCCTTAGTTTGTTGTGAAGAACTAGTGGCCTCGAATGCAACCCCTTGTATTTGTTAAGCCCATGATGTAATAAATATCTTTCGGGGCGAATTTAATTGAGTTACCATGAACATTTAGTAGAGCTGTGTTGGGATCAAATTGTTTCACCAACCACTTGCATAAGCTCCTCTTCATCACACTGAGGGAATGAGAAAACCAAAAGGCTTAACAAGGGTAGGCTATCATGCAACCTTTCACATAAAGTATGACGAGAGATCAAAACTATGGGTTTTAAATTACTTCATCTAGGAACATAACCATCTTTTGGTTCCAACACGTGGTGTGTTATTCCTACGATCATATAGGCGAATGAAGAGCCTCTATAGAGCGCAAACAAATGCTTTGCATAATATTGACATACATGCAAGTCAAAGAAGGGATTTGTTGGTGCAACAAACGGGAGGTTAGTTTAATGTTGGGTTTACCATGAAGGATTTGTATAGTGATGTTGCGGCTGAACTTTGAGCGGGGATAAAGGATGGTGATGTGGAAGGGGCTTTGGCATACTTGAGCACCAAAATGGAGTCATACCCCTTGTTTCTTTTGAAGTACAATATGTTTGAGGATAATTCACTTAACGATTTGTTTTGGGTAGACTCATCCTCTTGGATTGATTATGCATATTTTAGCGATGTTTTGGTGTTTGATACAATGTATCGAACTAATCCCTACAAAAACCATATGTCATCCTCAAAGGTGTTAGCAACCTCAACCCAATGATAATTTTGGTTGCGCGTTGCTCTCAGACAAGACTGTTAAAACATATGTCTAGTATTGAAAACATTTCTTCATGCCATGGATAGTAAAAAACCTATATCAATTGTCACCAATGAGAACAAGGCCAAGGCCGGAGCAATGGAAATAGCTTTCTACAGGCAACATAGAGACTATGTAGGTGACATTTGACAAGAAATGCGCTGGTAAATATAAATTTTGAAAATTTTGTCCAACAATTTAAGAATTACATGTATGCCTGATGTAGTCCAGAAGAATTTGAGGATCAATCAACAGTGGATTCACTCAGATTGGAGAATAATAATTGAATAACAAAAGTATATATATTTTATCTTTTTAGGGGGGAGAGGGAGAGGGAGACTTGAACCCTTTACCTCAAAAAGAAAATTTTTTCTCAAAACAAGGAGCACCACTGGACCAAAGGCCCGTTGGTGACAAAAATATATCAATAGGATTGAAATTGGTAGAAACATACTCGAGAGGTAAATTTTTTGTCGGGATGAAAAGCACACAACAATTTGAGGGTATGAAGGCCTACCTCCATCATTTTTTAAAGACCGGCCTACGATTGTTTGAATTTGTTAGGCAATATGATAGGGTTATGGCAAGAATTAGGGACACAAAAGAACAGGATGACCTTGGTACAAAACACGTATCCTAGGTGATAACCACCCAACTGCGGTGTCTTAAGGAGTATGTTGCATCCATATATAAAAAGAACAGTTTTCTTTGAAGTTCGTAACAAGTTGAAGTCTGAATCTTTTTTTTTTTTTTAGTGAAAAACATTAACCATGACAGTCATTGGAGTTACTACTTGTCCCACTAAACACATACTAAATCAACATAGAATGTCTTATGTTTTCCTCACGATTATAGCATGAATTGAAATTGCATAGACCTCGAATTTGTTGGTCTTCCATGCCCCCATGTGATAACCATCTTCAAATATGAGCACATCAAAACGTTCCCTCCAAGTATCATGGCTATTTCTACGAAATGAGGTTTGCAAAATAAAGATGTGTTGCAAACATCAAACATTTAAACAATTTTAACTAGATATGTTGGACTAATGGCCAAGTGCAACTGAATGTGTTACTATTATATGCATGGTTCCAAACAACTAAGGAGCAGAGAAGTACATTGCATGGATTAACTTGTCAGATGAAGATTCATCATGATTCATACGCTCAAGGAGATGATACATCAACACGACACCACCCAAACACTAATACGCCCACAAATAAGTTCGGCATGGCTGACCCCAATATTGTGACAACAAAGGAACATCCAGGCCGTGCATGGGAAAATATTCCAATCACGTTGCGAAGATGTAGCACGTGCAGGGCTACCAAACATACTATTCATAAATATTCTTTGTTGATTTGCCACACTGACGATCCATATGATGAAAAGCCTTTTTCCCAGCCAGGTGGATCACAACAAACAATAGCAACACAGGATGAGGAGACACAATGGACCGCCATTTTAAACTAAGTGGAGTTTAATTCCAGGCGGGACACGACTATCTTTGAATTAATGTGTAATACATCACTGCCAAACATACGGTTTCTTATTCTTTGATGATTTAGGATGGTTTCTATGACTTTGATTCAAGTGTTCATGCATAATACATAGATCCTTATTCAAGCAATGTCCGGGGGAGTAGTTCCTACCAGTGGGTTTCCACATACCATAATTGACAAGAACGTTAACCCCATTAACCCGGCAATTATTATAGTGTCAAACTCCATTATTCAAATGCATATGCATTTCTTTGCATCTTCAAATTCACATAGTGCACAATACTTAATTTATTGTCTGGTCATTGTAGTGTAAGAAATTTTCTTGATTCATATATGAAATTTAGAACATCTAAATTATAAGGTTTAGAACATACATGTATGAACCATGATACTCGATCTCCAAAATTTTTTTGTGTAAGAGCAATGTCTTCCTCTCCTTCTTTGAAACAATAAGCGGCTCTCAATGAAACAAGCCAAATTAGGGTTATATAGTGCAGAAGGACCTAGTCTGCTATTTATAATGAAATCTAATGAACTCTCTCATTACGGGCCACAATTAAATTAAGGCCTACACTTAACCGCCTCAACAACATCAATTAAAAAATGTACATAAGCCCATCAAAATAGATCACTTAATAATATTGGGTTCATCTTATTGGACCATAAATTCAGCCCGTTTTTCACAAACGAAAATTAACTATCAATTAATGGCAGTCCAATAAAGGAAAAAATTCTAACATTTTTCCACTTGGACAACATTAATTGTAGTCATTTTAAAAATAAAATTATATATATATATATTATATAATTTTTGAAAAACAACTCTCGGGCTAATCAAACAAAACTCAATGTGGCCACAATAAAAAATAATATGGTCCTGACAATATCTCAAACATAACCCGGTCCAATAAAACTACTATTTTTAAACCATGGCGGCCTTTACATCCTTTATTGACATAGGATCAATCCTTGATTATACAAAATAATAATTTTATTGACATGGATTAAGATGTGGTAGTGTAGGAAGAAAATCACATCTCAATATGTAATTTGATAAACATATTATTTTCATTGTCAGTCCTCCAAATGATTTCTTTTTACCAACATGTTTCAACAATAAGTCAGAGAAATCCATTAGCTTCAACAATAAGCTAGTATGTCTCCAAACTTGAAATCACAAGATTTTCTCAAATTGTGTAATCAGAGACATACTCAATTGACAAAACAGTGAAACAGGCAAAATTGGACAAAGCCTACCGGTACAGCCTACCTTATTAAGCATGTTCTGGATGGTGGTGGAAGGGATTGAGAAAATCTTGTATAAATTACGAAAATCTTTTGAACTCAAAGCCCAAAAGATTTTCTCACATGGTGTAGAACTTGTATAAATTAGGTTTTATGTGAAAAACCTTATTAAGCATGTTCTGGATAGTGGTGAAAATGATTGAAATGGATTGAAATTTGAAAACAAATGAAACAGACAAAACTGGACAAAACCTACCGGTACAACTTTGTCTAGTAGGCAAACTGTACTGGTAGGAATTTTCCAGTAGGCAAACCCTACCGGTAGGACTTTTCTAGTAGACTCAATCTACCAGTAGATCTTCTAAAAATTTGAAATTTTAAAATTGAATTTGCATAGTTTTGGGCTTTGAGTTCTTTGGTTCTAAGGATATAAATAGACATAAAATAAAGATAATTTGTGGTATATTGGAACCGGTTGGGTCAAGTGACAAAATATGCGTGTGTTATACGTGTGGGAAACGATCCCAGTTAAAGGGATTTTGTTGACGTGATGTCAGATTGGGTGACAATCATAGGTATTTTCGTGGGTTGACGGATGGTCAACGGTAAACAAAGGACCCCCAGTTTTAGAGGCGTCACAAAATATATTTAATTTCCATATGTTTAGACCAATAGAATATTTGTTGTTCTTTGAGAAGAACACGGCTACACTATTATCATAATAAATTGTTAGTGGTCTAGAGATGGAATCAACCATCATAAGTCCTGAAATAAAATTCCTTAACCATATAGTTTGTGTTGCAGCTTCATAACAAGCTACAAATTCAGCTTGCATAATAGAAGAAGCTATGAGAGTTTGTTTAATACTCTTTCATGATATTGCTCCTCCTACTAACATGAAAATAGATCCTGAAGCAGATTTTAAATCATCCTGACACCAAGCAAAATCTGAATCTGAGTAACCAATCACCTCAAAACTATCAACTCTAATATAAACAAGCATGTAATGTTTTGTTCTTTGCAAGTGTCTCATAACTTTCTCAGCTGCCACCTAATGATCTAATCCTAGTTTGAAAAGATATCTGCTAAAAACACTAACTGCAAAAGCAATGTCAAATCTAGTACAAATCTGTGCATACATTAAACTACCAACAACACTCCCATAAGGTATATTATTTATAGATTCCTCCTCAAGATTATTCTTGGGGCATTGACTTAAACTGAATTTATCACTTTTCACAACAGGTATATCCCGAAACTTACAATTATGTATATTAAATCTTTCAAGTATACGATTTATATATACCCTTTGAGAAAGTACCAACAATTTACGACTTCTATCCCGATGAATTTGAATGCTTAACACAAAAGATACTTCCCTAAGATCTTTCATGTCAAATATTTTGCACAACAATTGCTTAATCTCATGAAGTAAACCCAAATCATTACTTGCAAGCAAAATATCATCAACATAAAGAACAAGAAAAATAAATTGACTCCCACTGGCCTTAAGATATATGCATTGATTCATCTTGTTCTCAACAAAATCAAGAGAACTTACTATCTCATCTTTCATGGCACTTACCAACATATCAGACTGAGGACAAGTAATAGCATTATGGTATGTTACAGGATCAACAATATCACCAATATCATAATCACTTTCTCCTAGGTATACAAAATATTCATTAGAAATAACAGGTCTCTTTGGTCTTGTAGACCTTCTCAAAGAAATTTCAGTAGTATGCTCTAAAGAATGAGGAGCCTCAATAGGAATAGAAGGTTCAATTACAGGAATAGGAGGATCAACAACTAGAGCTAGAAAATTAATAACAGGAGCACATATAGTATTTTCTTATACAACAGGTAAAGTAATATAAAAAAATTTATCTTGCTCATGCTCACTAATAGGTTGCAAGCAACCAACATTTGCAACATCAATCTCTAGAAATTTTGTTGTTAAGGACTCAACAATTTTAGTGCCACATGCAGGACAATAGAACTAACATCCTTGTGAATGTTCTGGGTAACCTATGAAGAAAAAAAAAATAGTTCTAGGATCAGTCTTTTTCTCAAAAGGGTTATAGATTTGGACCTCAGTAGCACAATCCTAGACTCGAAAATAGTTTAAGGCTTAGTTTCCCATTGGTCCATTATTCAAAAGTTGTTTATGGAACAGATTTGCTAGGAACTCTATAAAGAATATATGAAACCGTTTTAATGGCTTCTCTCTAAAGATAATCAGGTAAATTAAACCTATTCATCATGCTCCTCATCATGTCTTTAAGGGTGCGATTACCCCTTTCAGCCACACCATTCTACTCGAGATTACCAGACATAGTATATTGGGCAACAATCTCACAATATTGCAAGTACTTGACAAACGGTCCCAATTGATGCTCAAACATGTCATGTTTGCCATAATACTCACCATCATGGTCAGACCTAACAATTATGATGACTTTTCATAATTGTTTCTCTACCTCAGTTTTGAAAATTTTAAATTTTTCATGGGCATCAGATTTTTCATTAATTAAATAAATATATCCGTAACGAGAGAAATCATCAATAAATATAATAAAATATTTATTATCACACAAGTTACGTGAGTAAGGTCTATTGATGTCAGTATGAATGATTTCTAAAAGATCTAGATTGCGAGTTGCATATATTCTTCTTAATCTTGGTTAATTTACTTCTAATACAGTCAACACAAGTTTCAAAGTCTTCAAAATCAAGGGGAGGAAGAATATCATTATTTATTAATCTTTCCAATTTTCTCTAGAAATGTGACCCAAACTTTTATGCCACAACTGTGAAGATTTTCCTTTATTGAGAGGTCTGTTAAATACAACATTTACAATATTTGAAGAACCATATTTGTTATTGACAGTCAAACATATACTATATAGACCATCTGATACAATACAATGACCAACAATTTTGAAATTGAAAGACAATTGAGTTTTACCATTATTAAAATTAAAACAATATCCAATTTTATCAAGTAAGGAAACTAAAATCAAATTCTGCCTAAATGACAATACATGAAAAGTATTTTCTAAAACAAGTTGAAAACCAGTGTCTAAATTCAACCTAATAGTTCCTATGAACTCAACATGAACTTCATTTTTATTTTCTACTTTAAACTTGGCTTTCCCTTCACTTGGCCTCCGTTTGCTTGTGAATCCTTGTAAAGTCATAGCTACATGAACCGAAGCCCCCACTATCAATCCATCAAGAATTTAATAGGACATTAACCATATTGGATTCAAAGGAAACAAAGACTAGTAAATTACCTTCTTCTTTATTCTTCTTTTATAACCAAGACTTGAATCAAGTGCACTCATTTTCTTCTAACCTCATTTCTTGCAAAATTAACACTTGACATCTTTTCAATTGACAGCCTTAAAACCTTCCACATTTTGACTAGTACCATGTCTTTTGAAATCCCGGCCAATCTTTGGAGCATTATGATTAGGGTTTCTATTATTTTATTGATACCCATCTTTGAAACTAGATTTAGGTTGAAAAACAAACAAGACAATTTCACTTTTTTCTTTTCTAATTTTTTCTTTCTCAGAATCACACTTGGAGATGAGGTCATTTATTGTCCAAGACTCATTTTGGATGTTATAGGCAGTTTTGATTTGACTAAACTCAGGAGGCAAAGAGTTAAGAGTGTGATGAACAATGAAATCATTAGGAATAACAATTTTTAAGGCTTTGAGCTTAGTTTGAACATGGACTATTCTAAGGATATATTCCCTAACTTCTTTTAAATTGTCATATTTCATACTCGTTAATTTATTCATTAGACCCCTAGTTTCAGTCTTGTTGGATACCTTGTATCTCTCTCATACAGAGATAAAGAACTCCTTGACATTCTTGGTTCAAGCAAGCCACTCATAAAGTGTTTAGAAACAAACTTTTTCATGGCAATCATGCTCAACCTATTAGATTTCTCCTATTTTGCATAAAGTTCTTTTACTTTAGGGAAACTTTCACTATCAGGTTTAAGAGGTTCATTATCTTTCAAGACAAAGTCTATTTCAGCAATTCTCATGGCAAACTCAATATCTTGTTTCCATCTCTTATAATTAGAACAGTCAAGATTTTAATGTTGGCATTATTATTATTCATTGCAAACGAGACCATTCAAGGCAACAAGAATATAAACAATTAGCAAAATTGGACAATAAATAAAAAAAATATGTTTTGAACATAATAAGTCATATTTAATTAAGAGAGTCCAAATACATCACTACGAACTCCCCTTTGGGTAGAGAATGCAATATACTATAGGTCCTCTCTTTCATGAAACTAACCAATGAGAATGCTCAAGTTTCAAAAAATTATCCCCTTTGGGCAGATAAACCTTCTAGACTATTGCACCCTTACTACAATGTTTCATGACATCTCCAAATTACAAGACACAACAATCCCCTTTGGGCAGGTAATTATATATTATAATTTAAAGACCATCCCATAACAAAAGCATGATAAAAATCTATAATTTTTAATAAATGAACCACTTTGGTGGCAACCATCCACATAACTCATAGAATTTCTCAAACCGGGATATTATAATAAATTGCCCATAATTAAATATCATGTGATCAATTAATATGAGGTACTAACCAATATGTATCTCTTTAGATCACTCATTTAGATCATAAAAAAAATTTTTATCATATAAATCACTAGGGATTAAAATTAGAATTGTATAAACACCCTCTACAATTTATAACAATTCAATCAAAGTTACATCAACATGAGAAAATAATTTAGAAGGGTAAAGTCTACATTTATTTATCAATATGACCCCATGTTATTAACACGAGTCATCCACAAAAGAGAATAAATTTGATCATAAAATTTTTTTAACATAAACATCACAATTGGTTAAACAAAATTTATTTTTATTATTTTAATAATCACACACACACACACACATATATATAGATGAGAACAATCAACGTTAGTTCTTGACTTTGAAAAGAACATCTCAAGTTTCATTAAAAAAAAAAAACTGTGGCCATCCAAGCTTTCACCATTTTTTTTTCTTGTAATGTACACGAATGTATTTAATGGTGACCATTGACAGCCACTGTTTTGAGAAAAATAGTGCCGCCAACATCACAAAATATTAATTACAAGAACAGTAACTTTGATCAAAATAACAGTAACCTTGATCCACCCAAACCATTGACGGCGATGAGAATTTGATTCCGCGCCGTCACAAAAATATTTTTAGATTCCAAATTATACAAATAAAAAAAGTAATCATAAAAAAAATTGGGTTCTAAATTCATATACGATAGGCTCTGATACCACATGTAAGAAATTTTAATGATTCATATATAAAATTTAGAACACCTAAATTACAAGATTTGGATCATATAGGTTTAGAACATACCTGTATGAGCTATGCTACTCGATCTCCAGATTTCTTTTGTGAAAGAGCAAGGTTTTTCTTTCCTTCTTCAAAGTAATAGACGTATCTCAATGGGACAAGCCAATTTAGGGTGATGAAGGGGAGAGGAGACCTAGCCTACTATTTATAATGAAATCTAATGAGCTCTCCCATTATGGGCCACAATTATGTTAAGACCTACACTTAGCTGCCTCAACCACATCAATTAAAAGATATACATAAGACTATCAAAATAGATCACTTAATAATATTAAGCTCATCTTATTAGACCATAAATTCAACCTGTTTTTCACAAACTAAAAAATTAACTATCAATTAATGGAAGTCCAATATAAAAAAAATTGAAAAGAAAAGAAAAGAGTGAAACTAAAATAGATTTATATTCTTGAAGCTTGCACATGCTGAAGCAGTTTATTCAGAGTCAAATCAAACAGGCAAGCCTAAAGGAATCAGACCAACGAACAGAACTGGCTTGCTTGGTCTCTTTGGCAATAAGGTAGATTTGATAGAGTACTTTACCGAAAAAATCAATGAACTGACCTCAAAATTGGAAGCTGAACAGAAAGTCATGCTTAGAGAAAAGCAGCAGGGTTCAGCTCTGGTCTTCTTCACCAGCAGGGTTATTGTTGCTTCTGCAGCTGTGAGTCTATATGTTTGAATGGTGGACACATGGACAGTTCAAGTATTTGTAGCTGTGAGTCTATACTCAGAATAATTTTCAAGTATGAGCTTAGGTGCGGAGGTCAGACAAGCAGGTCAGACCAAAAGGTCAGGAAAAACACACAAAGCTTAGAGAACCAGAGCTAGTGTTCCCCCTAGACGTGACAATGGCGAAATTGATAAGGGAACAACTAGATGACAATAGAAATCTTACAGGTGGTAAAGAGTCATATTCAAGGCACAAAATCCTTAACCAACCAAGATCCTCTCCTAAGATCAAGGAAAGTTCTTCGGATAAATGGTAAGGATCTCAGTGTAGATCCCACAAAACTAGGGAAAGCCCTATAAATAGTAAGTAACGCCCCCCCAGAGGGAGGAAGGAGGCTAGTAACATAGAATCGATCTTGAAAACCTTTCGGATGATCAATAAAGTAAAAAGGAGCAAGAGCTTCCATTAAAGAGTGGATTAGCCGAGCTCCCGAGCTGGTGAACCACTATATTTTCATTGTGTCAATCCCCCAATTTTCCATCAATACCAATCCTTGTTCTTTTGAGCCTTGCAGCTCAGATCCTAATAGTCACATATTGTTCGTACCGTTTGCTCAATACCATAAATTTGCACCACGTTGATTTACACCATCAGTTTGGCGCCGTCTGTGGGAACGACTGTTCCTGTTACAAATATGATGATCTTTCTGTGACTAATGGTCTCAACTTGTAACATGAGCAGAAGCCAAACAAATCTACCACGAATGCAACACCAATAGGAAGCTACTGTTGTCCGAATTTGATATTGACAATTTACGTGCAAGTATACATGATCAACAAATAATAAAGTAATAAGTAGAGTATCATTCCCATGGAGAATTATTAGTAATAAATTTCAAGTACTAACTTTATATCAATTCAATTTTATTTAAACAATTGAAATTGAGCTATGGAATTACTAATTAAAACTAAATCTAAACTTAACAATCAAGGGTTGAATTTACTATAGAAAAGAAGTTAAGATTAAAACTTCCCCTAATGCTTCGTATAAATCCCTCTAACTCTCTTTTCAGTTAATTGATCAAAATAAGTTGTTAACTGAGAACTCAAAGTTATTTATCAAACATCTTCCGATAGTTAGATAAAATTATCTATCCCAATTAAATTACTATATTCCTATGCAAAATAAGTTGGAATAGATTCATTAAGTTCAAACTCTCATAAAAGTTACACACGGCGTATAGATATATTCCTATCCTATACGCAAACCCAGCTATTCAATCCTAAGAGGAATAAACTAGACGCATGTCATCATATTCAGATCTAAACCTAGAATTCATCTCC
>CAUOFW020004358.1:225964-328033 GCA_963454935.2 Ilex paraguariensis | reverse complement strand
ATAAGTTGTTAACTGAGAACTCAAAGTTATTTATCAAACCTCTTCCGATAGTTAGATAAAATTATCTATCCCAATTAAATTACTATATTCCTATGCAAAATAATTTGGAATAGATTCATTAAGTTCAAACTCTCATAAAAGTTACACACGGCGTATAGATATATTTCTATCCTATACACAAACCCAGCTATTCAATCCTAAGAAGAATAAACTAGACGCATGTCATCATATTCAAATCTAAACCTAGAATTCATCTCCCAATTTCATCTAGGTTATCAAACTAATTGTTGGACACACAATCATATATTAAACACAAAAGTTGACAAACAACTCATATAAGATCAATATGAACTAGAAACGAGAGTAGATTAATTTAACTAGACATAGGTTCCATTGCAATCTTAATAAAAATTTAGTTCATAATGTAATTGAAAGAGATCATTCTAAAATTAAACAACATCTTAGAAAAACAAAAAGTAAAGGTAAGAGAAAAGAATGAAAACTTAGTTGTAGTCTCCAATCCGTCTCTAGCTTTCAAGTCCAATCTTCTTTGTGTCAATTTCTTCATTCTGTGTCTTCAAATTTCTTCCAATTCCTTGGTTGTTCTCCAATATTTTCAGCCCCCAAAAGTCAGAATATCACATCCCCACACAAACCCTAGTATATATATAGCCTTAGGGTTAAATTTTTGGGCCCAAAACAAGTCAAAATTCGCGTCACAGATTAACACACGCGCAGGGGCGCTCAAACGGGCGCAGGGCGCTGATTTGGACAGTGTTTGGGTGCTGGGGCGTGCCTCCTTGTATTCTGCCTGCTTCGGACCAGTCTTCGTAGAATCATCATACTTTTTGATACAACCATCCGATTGAGCTGAAATGTTGACAGAATACAGAAGACATCCTGATCTACAACTTTGATGTTTTGCACTTTTTCAGATTCGAAGTGGATCATGGTCAACAAGGCAGAAAACCGAGGTACTGCTACAAAATGGTACGCTATAAATACTCCATTAAAATGCCCTTTAGCTTCCTCTTCAAAAATCCAACACTTAGGCTCCAATTTTGACCTTGTTTCCTCCCAAATGGTTATTCCTACAAAATAACATCAAAACACACAAAATGAATAAAAATGAACATAAAATAATTGAAAACTTGCAATTTTATTAAGCCNTGATAGAGTACTTTACCGAAAAAATCAATGAACTGACCTCAAAATTGGAAGCTGAACAGAAAGTCATGCTTAGAGAAAAGCAGCAGGGTTCAGCTCTGGTCTTCTTCACCAGCAGGGTTATTGTTGCTTCTGCAGCTGTGAGTCTATATGTTTGAATGGTGGACACATGGACAGTTCAAGTATTTGTAGCTGTGAGTCTATACTCAGAATAATTTTCAAGTATGAGCTTAGGTGCGGAGGTCAGACAAGCAGGTCAGACCAAAAGGTCAGGAAAAACACACAAAGCTTAGAGAACCAGAGCTAGTGTTCCCCCTAGACGTGACAATGGCGAAATTGATAAGGGAACAACTAGATGACAATAGAAATCTTACAGGTGGTAAAGAGTCATATTCAAGGCACAAAATCCTTAACCAACCAAGATCCTCTCCTAAGATCAAGGAAAGTTCTTCGGATAAATGGTAAGGATCTCAGTGTAGATCCCACAAAACTAGGGAAAGCCCTATAAATAGTAAGTAACGCCCCCCCAGAGGGAGGAAGGAGGCTAGTAACATAGAATCGATCTTGAAAACCTTTCGGATGATCAATAAAGTAAAAAGGAGCAAGAGCTTCCATTAAAGAGTGGATTAGCCGAGCTCCCGAGCTGGTGAACCACTATATTTTCATTGTGTCAATCCCCCAATTTTCCATCAATACCAATCCTTGTTCTTTTGAGCCTTGCAGCTCAGATCCTAATAGTCACATATTGTTCGTACCGTTTGCTCAATACCATAAATTTGCACCACGTTGATTTACACCATCAGTTTGGCGCCGTCTGTGGGAACGACTGTTCCTGTTACAAATATGATGATCTTTCTGTGACTAATGGTCTCAACTTGTAACATGAGCAGAAGCCAAACAAATCTACCACGAATGCAACACCAATAGGAAGCTACTGTTGTCCGAATTTGATATTGACAATTTACGTGCAAGTATACATGATCAACAAATAATAAAGTAATAAGTAGAGTATCATTCCCANCAATTTCTTCATTCTGTGTCTTCAAATTTCTTCCAATTCCTTGGTTGTTCTCCAATATTTTCAGCCCCCAAAAGTCAGAATATCACATCCCCACACAAACCCTAGTATATATATAGCCTTAGGGTTAAATTTTTGGGCCCAAAACAAGTCAAAATTCGCGTCACAGATTAACACACGCGCAGGGGCGCTCAAACGGGCNATAGAAAAGAAGTTAAGATTAAAACTTCCCCTAATGCTTCGTATAAATCCCTCTAACTCTCTTTTCAGTTAATTGATCAAAATAAGTTGTTAACTGAGAACTCAAAGTTATTTATCAAACATCTTCCGATAGTTAGATAAAATTATCTATCCCAATTAAATTACTATATTCCTATGCAAAATAATTTGGAATAGATTCATTAAGTTCAAACTCTCATAAAAGTTACACACGGCGTATAGATATATTTCTATCCTATACACAAACCCAGCTATTCAATCCTAAGAAGAATAAACTAGACGCATGTCATCATATTCAAATCTAAACCTAGAATTCATCTCCCAATTTCATCTAGGTTATCAAACTAATTGTTGGACACACAATCATATATTAAACACAAAAGTTGACAAACAACTCATATAAGATCAATATGAACTAGAAACGAGAGTAGATTAATTTAACTAGACATAGGTTCCATTGCAATCTTAATAAAAATTTAGTTCATAATGTAATTGAAAGAGATCATTCTAAAATTAAACAACATCTTAGAAAAACAAAAAGTAAAGGTAAGAGAAAAGAATGAAAACTTAGTTGTAGTCTCCAATCCGTCTCTAGCTTTCAAGTCCAATCTTCTTTGTGTCAATTTCTTCATTCTGTGTCTTCAAATTTCTTCCAATTCCTTGGTTGTTCTCCAATATTTTCAGCCCCCAAAAGTCAGAATATCACATCCCCACACAAACCCTAGTATATATATAGCCTTAGGGTTAAATTTTTGGGCCCAAAACAAGTCAAAATTCGCGTCACAGATTAACACACGCGCAGGGGCGCTCAAACGGGCGCAGGGCGCTGATTTGGACAGTGTTTGGGTGCTGGGGCGTGCCTCCTTGTATTCTGCCTGCTTCGGACCAGTCTTCGTAGAATCATCATACTTTTTGATACAACCATCCGATTGAGCTGAAATGTTGACAGAATACAGAAGACATCCTGATCTACAACTTTGATGTTTTGCACTTTTTCAGATTCGAAGTGGATCATGGTCAACAAGGCAGAAAACCGAGGTACTGCTACAAAATGGTACGCTATAAATACTCCATTAAAATGCCCTTTAGCTTCCTCTTCAAAAATCCAACACTTAGGCTCCAATTTTGACCTTGTTTCCTCCCAAATGGTTATTCCTACAAAATAACATCAAAACACACAAAATGAATAAAAATGAACATAAAATAATTGAAAACTTGCAATTTTATTAAGCCGAAATCATTCAATTCGTAGGAATAAAACTCACTCATCAAATACCCCCAAACTTGAATCTTTGCTTGTCCTCAAGCAAAATACTAAGAACAAAAACAATAAAAATTTACCAACAACTTACTACTCAAACAATGGATCAATACGAATCTGAATAATGGCCCCAAAAGTTACTACAAAAATTGAATTCACGGGAAACTTCAAAACAGTGAAAAGTCTATCAATTTAGCATACTCCTTAATTTTACCTCCGATCATGATTTTTTAAATACATGGACATATCCGAAATATCAAGCTAGTCATCACCCAAACACAATTATGTAATCAAACGCTTCATAGGAGATACTCAATATCAACTCTATAAACTTTTGTTTCACATCAACCTCCACTCATTAAGGCAAATATATAAATAGAAGAACCAAATTTTTTTTCTCTCACTCTTTTTCTCTTTCGGTGAGTGCATTTTAGCTCCATCTCACCTCCTATTGAGCGAGTGCATTTTACGCTCCATCTTGTCTTTTTCTTGAACGAGTGCGTTTTACGCTCCATCTTGTTTTCAACATGTGTTTATGAGTAAGTGCGTTTTACGCTCCATCTCTACTCACCACATGCCCTTTTCTTGTTTTATTTATTTATTTATTTATTTTTTCATCTAACTCATGAAAGATCAAATCAAAATAATGTTCAAACACTCTTTTTCTCTTTTTTTTTTCTTTTAAACTAACCCATTGTAACCAATGTTTCCCCCAAACTTATATGACTACCTCCATTCTCTTTGAATGATGCTTACATGCAAACAAGAAAACATAACACCCTCAAACTTAAACTAAACATTGTCCTCAATGTATAAAGTAGGAAAAATTAGGACAGATGACTTCCCTGAGACTTCGCTAGGTGGCATCATCGTCATCAGCGTCTTCATCGTCCGCTGAGTCTGGAGTGTATTCAGGAAACATAGGTGGGTTGTTCTTGGCTCCTAGTAAGGCCTTGTGTGCGCTCCAACTTTATGCTCAATCCTTGAGACTTGCAAGGAATTGACATACCAATTAAAATGCACTAACTAACTTAACTAACTACATTATTTCTATATAAAAAAACTAAATTAAAATAAAACAAAATAAAACTTAAAAACTAAAATTTGGGTTGCCTCCCAATTAGCGCTTGTTTTATAGTTTTCAGCCTGACTACTTCCTGTTTCATCCCAGGTCAACAAGTGTAATTGAGGTCTTTTCATGATCAATGTTGTCACCCCAATATTGCTTTAGTCTCTGCCCGTTCACCTTGAAAGTTCTTTTCGAATTGGCTTCCTCAACTTCAACTACCCCATGTGGGAACACTTCCTCTTTATATAGCTTGGCGTCCGCAAGAGGATTTGAAATACAACTTCCTAGGAATACCACATCCACTACATCTTCCACCAAATCAACCCNTTGTAACCAATGTTTCCCCCAAACTTATATGACTACCTCCATTCTCTTTGAATGATGCTTACATGCAAACAAGAAAACATAACACCCTCAAACTTAAACTAAACATTGTCCTCAATGTATAAAGTAGGAAAAATTAGGACAGATGACTTCCCTGAGACTTCGCTAGGTGGCATCATCGTCATCAGCGTCTTCATCGTCCGCTGAGTCTGGAGTGTATTCAGGAAACATAGGTGGGTTGTTCTTGGCTCCTAGTAAGGCCTTGTGTGCGCTCCAACTTTATGCTCAATCCTTGAGACTTGCAAGGAATTGACATACCAATTAAAATGCACTAACTAACTTAACTAACTACATTATTTCTATATAAAAAAACTAAATTAAAATAAAACAAAATAAAACTTAAAAACTAAAATTTGGGTTGCCTCCCAATTAGCGCTTGTTTTATAGTTTTCAGCCTGACTACTTCCTGTTTCATCCCAGGTCAACAAGTGTAATTGAGGTCTTTTCATGATCAATGTTGTCACCCCAATATTGCTTTAGTCTCTGCCCGTTCACCTTGAAAGTTCTTTTCGAATTGGCTTCCTCAACTTCAACTACCCCATGTGGGAACACTTCCTCTTTATATAGCTTGGCGTCCGCAAGAGGATTTGAAATACAACTTCCTAGGAATACCACATCCACTACATCTTCCACCAAATCAACCCGAAAACATTCTTCCGGTTCCTTTGAAAATTTCATAGCTGAAAATACATTGAATGTAACTTCTTGATCTTGGACTCGCATAGTTAGCTCACCTTTTTGTACATCAATAATTGTTCTTTCCGTTGCTAAGAATGGTCACCCAAGAATAATAGGTATTTCCCTATCTTCCTCACAATCCAAGACTATGAAATTAGTTAGAAAAATAAACTTATCCATTTTAACTAGAACGTCCTCAACTATGCCCCTTGGATAAGTGAGTGATCTATCCGCAAGCTGCAATGTAATATTTGTCAGCTTCGCTTCATTNACTAAATTAAAATAAAACAAAATAAAACTTAAAAACTAAAATTTGGGTTGCCTCCCAATTAGCGCTTGTTTTATAGTTTTCAGCCTGACTACTTCCTGTTTCATCCCAGGTCAACAAGTGTAATTGAGGTCTTTTCATGATCAATGTTGTCACCCCAATATTGCTTTAGTCTCTGCCCGTTCACCTTGAAAGTTCTTTTCGAATTGGCTTCCTCAACTTCAACTACCCCATGTGGGAACACTTCCTCTTTATATAGCTTGGCGTCCGCAAGAGGATTTGAAATACAACTTCCTAGGAATACCACATCCACTACATCTTCCACCAAATCAACCCGAAAACATTCTTCCGGTTCCTTTGAAAATTTCATAGCTGAAAATACATTGAATGTAACTTCTTGATCTTGGACTCGCATAGTTAGCTCACCTTTTTGTACATCAATAATTGTTCTTTCCGTTGCTAAGAATGGTCACCCAAGAATAATAGGTATTTCCCTATCTTCCTCACAATCCAAGACTATGAAATTAGTTAGAAAAATAAACTTATCCATTTTAACTAGAACGTCCTCAACTATGCCCCTTGGATAAGTGAGTGATCTATCCGCAAGCTGCAATGTAATATTTGTCAGCTTCGCTTCATTCAAACCCAATTACTGATAAATTGAGAGTGGCATCAAGTTGATACTAGCTCCCAAGTCACACAATGCTTTCCCANTTTTCAGCCTGACTACTTCCTGTTTCATCCCAGGTCAACAAGTGTAATTGAGGTCTTTTCATGATCAATGTTGTCACCCCAATATTGCTTTAGTCTCTGCCCGTTCACCTTGAAAGTTCTTTTCGAATTGGCTTCCTCAACTTCAACTACCCCATGTGGGAACACTTCCTCTTTATATAGCTTGGCGTCCGCAAGAGGATTTGAAATACAACTTCCTAGGAATACCACATCCACTACATCTTCCACCAAATCAACCCGAAAACATTCTTCCGGTTCCTTTGAAAATTTCATAGCTGAAAATACATTGAATGTAACTTCTTGATCTTGGACTCGCATAGTTAGCTCACCTTTTTGTACATCAATAATTGTTCTTTCCGTTGCTAAGAATGGTCACCCAAGAATAATAGGTATTTCCCTATCTTCCTCACAATCCAAGACTATGAAATTAGTTAGAAAAATAAACTTATCCATTTTAACTAGAACGTCCTCAACTATGCCCCTTGGATAAGTGAGTGATCTATCCGCAAGCTGCAATGTAATATTTGTCAGCTTCGCTTCATTCAAACCCAATTACTGATAAATTGAGAGTGGCATCAAGTTGATACTAGCTCCCAAGTCACACAATGCTTTCCCAAAAAATTGGTTGCCTATTGTGCATGGAATAGTAAAGCTACCCGGATCTTTAACCTTTGGTGGTAGCTTCTTTTGAAGAATAGCATTACATTCCTTCGTAAATGCCACTGTCTCAAAATCGCCTAGTTTTCTCTTCTTTGACAAAATTTTCTTTAAAAATTTCACATAGTTAGGCATATTCTCCGTTGCTTCTGCGAAAGGGGATATTTATTTGGAGCTTCTTAAACACTTTCATGAATTTAGAGGACTCCTTATCCCATTTTTGTTTCTGCAAACGTTGTGAAAACGGCACGGGAGGCACAATAGGACTCTGCTTACCTCTATTAGAACATGCAACTGAATCTTCTTCTTTCTTTTCATGTTCCACATTCTTGCTATCTTTTATGTTTTTACCCTCAGTATCATCTCCATGTGATTGTTTTAGAATTCCACCAACAACCTCAGGTAACTCTTTTTCGCTTCGTAATGTAATAGCATTGCAGTGCTCCTTACCTTCCCTCTTAGGATTGATCTCTGTATCACTAGGTAATATGCCTTGAGGTCGGTTGTTAATGGCATTAGCGAGCTGACCCATTTGATTTTTCAGGTTTCGAATTGATACATCCATACTGTTCATCCTTGTCTCACTCTGTGCTATGTACTTAGAAAGCAGCTCCTCCAAATTTGACTTCTTTTCTTGTTATGGTGGAGCTTGATTCTGGAGCCTGGGGGGTATGATTGTGTTGGAACAGAAGGTTGGGCTTGATTATTACTCCATGAAAAGTCTGAATGATTCCTCCAACCAGGGTTATAGTTGTTGGAATTGTTGTTATATTGTTTCTTGTTGTGGTTACCAATGAATTGTACCGACACTTTGAATAGGCTGCACCCCTAGAGCATCAATCTTCTTTGTCAATGTATCAACCTGTGTAGCCAATGCAGTAACTACATCCACTTCATAAATCCCTACTACCTTTGGCTGATTGATCCTTGTAGAAGGCCATTGATAATTGTTGGCAGCCATCGTTTCCAAAAACTCGTATGCTTCATCAATTTTTTTTCCTATTAATGCCCCACCTGCAGCTACATTAATACTGGTTTGGGTAGCACTAAACAACCCATTGTAGAATGTCTGAACTTGCAACCACTTAGGAATACCATGGTGAGGACATTTTCGGAGTAAATCCTTGAATCGCTCCCAAGCTTCATATAAACTCTCAGAATCATGTTGTGTGAATGATGTGATGTCGTTCCTCATCCTTGTAGTTTTAGCTGGTGAAAAGAATTTTGTTAAAAAATTTTAAGCTAAATCTGTTCATGTGATAATAGAACCCGGCAATGAATGTAACTGACTCTTTGCCTTATTATGTAATGTGAAAAGAAAAAGTTGGAGTCTAATCGCGTCTTCAGAAATCCCATTGTATTTGAACGTGTCACAAATCTCCAGAAAACTCACCAAATGATCATTTGGGTCATCGTCAGGCAAACCCTCAAACTGCACTAAATTTTGAATCATTTGAATGGTACTCGGCTTGATTTCAAAACTATTTGCTTGAATTGCGGGTCTTTGAATGCTCGATTGTATTTCTGTCACAAGCAGCATAGCAAAATCCCTTAGCAATTTCTTCTCTTCTTCAGCCATAGCTTCTTGGTTGTTTACTTCTTGATGCTATTTTTGCAAGTTTCGGCACCTTCTCTCGATTTCGTCTTCGTACAGTAGTAGCTCCTGACCTTTAGATCGTGTTAGCATACAAAATTCAAGAGTGCTTGCGAAAATAATTAAAATAGAAAATTAAATAAGTTTAAACTAAGNTTAGATCGTGTTAGCATACAAAATTCAAGAGTGCTTGCGAAAATAATTAAACAGTAAAGTAATAAGTTTAAACTAAGATCAAATTGATTGAAATTAATATTGAAATAATTACTAGAATAATTCCCCAGCAACGGCTCCAAAAACTTGTTGTCCGAATTTGATATTGACAATTTATGTGCAAGTATACATGATCAACAAGTAATAAAGTGATAAGTAGAGTATCGTTTCCACGGAGAATTATTAGTAATAAATTCCAAGTACTAACTTTATATCAATTCAATTTTATTTAAACAATTGAAATTGAGCTATGGAATTACTAATTAAAACTAAATCTAAACTTAACAATCAAGGGTTGAATTTACTAGAGAAAAGAAGTTAAGATTACAACTTCCCCTAATGATTCGTATAAATTCCTCTAACTCTCTTTTCAGTTAATTGATCAAACTAAGTTGTTAACTGAGAACTCAAAGTTATTTATCAAACCTCTTCCAATAGTTAGATAAAATTATCTATCCTAATTAAATTACTATATTCCTATGCAAAATAAGTTGGAATAGATTCATTAAGTTCAAACTCTCATAAAAGTTACACACGGTGTATAGGTATATTCCTATCCTATACACAAACCCAGCTATTCAATCCTAAGAAGAATAAACTAGACGCATGTCATCATATTCAAATCTAAACCAAGAATTCATCTCCCAATTTCATCTAGGTTATCAAACTAATTATTGGCCACACAATCATATATTAAACATAAAAGTTGACAAACAACTCATATAAGATCAATAAGAACTAGAAACGAGAGTAGATTAATTTAACTAGACGTAGGTTCCGTTGCAATCTTAATAAAAATTTAGTTCATAATATAATTGAAAGACATCATTCTAAAATTAAACAACATCTTAGAAAAATAAGAAGTAAAGGTAAGAGAAAAGAATGAAAACTTAGTTGTAGTCTCCAATCCGTCTCTAGCCTTCAAGTCCAATCTTCTTCGTGTCAATTTTTTCGATCCGTGTCTTCAATTTTCTTCCAATTCCTTGGTTGTTCTCCAATATTTTTAGCCCCCAAAAGTCAGAATATCACATCCCCACACAAACCCTAGTATATATATAGCCTTAGGGTTAAATATTTGGGCCCAAAACAAGTCAAAATTCGCGTCACAGATTAACACACGCGCAGGGGCGCTCAAACGGGCGCAGGGCGCTGATTTGGACAGTGTTTGGGTGCTGGGGCGTGCNCATCACAGATTAACACACGTGCAGGGGCCCTCAAACTGGCGTAGGGGCGCTGATTTGGATAGTGTTTGGGCGTTGGGGCACGCAAATTGGCACTGGGGCGCACCTCCTTGTATTTTGCCTACTCCAGACCAGTCTTTATAGAATCGTCAAAACGTTTGATACAACCGTCCGAATGAGCTGAAATTTTGACACAATACAGAAGACATCCTGATCTACAACTTCATGTTTTGCACATTTTCAAATTCGAAGTCAATCATGGTCACAAAGGTAGAAAACCAAGGTACTGCTACAAAATGGTACGCTATAAATACTCCATTAAAATGCCCTTTAGCTTCCTCTTCAAAAATCCAATACTTAGACTCCAATTTTGACCTTATTTCCTCCCAAATGGTCATTCTTATAAAATAACATCAAAACACACAAAACAAATAAAAATGAACATAAAATAATTGAAAACTTATTATTTTATTAAGCCGAAAACACTCAATTCGTAAGTATAAAACTCACTCATTAGCTACCAACGACAGACTGCCCGAGAATGTCCTAGAGACAAATCCCCCCATGGGTAATCCCCTCACAAACAACGAGTTGGAGGCCCTACGCCTAGTTAATCAACGTCTGCTACAGCAGAGTGAAGAGCTCTTAAAGCTCTTGCAACGCCCTCAGGAGGCATGACCGGCCCATGAAGGCCAGAATAACCCCCTCTCACAGAGAGCAACTACACCTCATTCCCCTCAGAGAAGTTAATGAAGGAGAAAAAAATAGCCAAACCCTGGGGCAGGTTCCCCATCTACCCCCTAAGAATGAACACAATGAAGAAGTGTAGAGTCAAAATGATGGGGGCGAGAGGAACGATTTCTTCCCTTACCAGCGGGAGAGAAGAAAATAATACTGGGAGCAGCGTTTCAAGGATATCCAGCAAGAGCTCAGCCATATGAAGGAAGTTGTGAAGAGTAAGACTCCAGTTACAATGGATGCCCTGGTACAACAGACTGAGTCCCCATTCACCACTAGCGTGTTGTATTTGTCCCTCCCCCAAAAATTCAAAATGTCGCAGATAGAAACTTTCGATGGGACGAAGGACCCCGTGGACCACCTTAATACTTACAAGAACCAGATGGAGCTCCATGGATACCAGGACCCAGTGCGCTGTAGAGCCTTTGCCATCACGTTAAAAGGCTCAACCTGACATGGTTCAATAGGCTTCCCCCAGCCTCGATCTTTTTTTTTAAGGAGTTTTCTATATCCTTCGTATCTCACTTCATAGGAGCTCAGATATACAGAAAATCGAGCTACCACTTATTGAACGTGAAACAAGGACCCCAAGAGAACCTCAGGTCTTATGTCCAATGGTTCAACTCGGAATCACTAAAAGTGGATGAACCCGATGTTCTTTATTTCAAAGAACCCTCAAGCAAGCATAGTTGAGGTACTAGCCAAGGAAAAAAAATACATAACCGGCGAGGAAGCTCTTCTCTCAAATGTGGGGAGCTCATCCACGCTAAAAGATAAAGGAAATGAAGAGAAGAAGAGGAGTCGAAGTGCCAGAAGAGAAAGAGGGCGAGATAGGTCTCCAAGAAAAGATAGAGATCGCTCCCCCAAAAGAAGGGGAGACGTCAGAGATTGCCTAGGTCTGCTGCAGCTAGAGTTGCAGATAGATACACACCACGGCCGCTTCCCCCTCTCACTTCAACGATATCACCGATCTTGTATGAGGTGCAAAACGAGAAATTCCTAAGGTGGCCACTCGAATGAAAGTAGATCCAGCAAAAAGAGATCCCACGAAGTACTATGAGTACCACAGAGATCATGGTCACTACACATATGATTGCATCCAATTGAAGAAAGAGATTGAGTTCCTAGTCCAACGAGGACAATTGTGTCGTTACGTAGCTTAAGGTTAGAACCGAGCTCCACCACCTCCGTCGCCTCAGTAGCAGGCTCCTGTGCAACAACAGCAACCCCCTAGGGGTAATCAAAGTAATATATAGAGGATTCGTAGGAGGTGAAAAGTCTAGTTCAGCCAGTAAGGCTCACCTGCGCAGAATCAGAGCTGGCGAAGCACTGGAAGTGCACATTGTGTCCAAGGCACCTCGGCTCAACACAGCTATTACCTTTTCAGACTCAGACTTGGAGGGCTACCAACACCCCCATGATGACCCATTGGTGGTAAGGGTTGTCGTGGCTAACAGAACCGTTCACCGGATCCTAATTGACAATGGGAGCTCTGTAAATATCATATTCGCTCCTGCGTTTGACAAAATGGGCATAGGTAGGAAAAAGCTGGAGCCAGTTAGTGCTCACTTGTTGGGGTTCGTAGGGGAGAGGGTATTGTCCCTGGGCTCAATCCAACTCGTGCTCACTGTGGGAGATCCTCCCTACTAGGCCACCACTACAGTAAGATTCCTGGTAGTTGATGCTTCTTTAACATATAATATGTTGCTAGGAAGACCTTCCCTTAATGCAATAAGGGCAATTCCCTCTGCCTATCATTTAGTTATGAAGTTTCCAACAGAGTGGAGTTGGAGTGGTCTGAGGAGACCAACGTGTAGCAAGAGAGTGCTACATGACCTCGATGAAGTAGAAAGAATTTGAAAGTATCCAATTAGATGAGCTTGACATGAGAGACGAACTAGACATTAGGCAAACGTCATCGGAGGAACTAGAGCCCATTCAGCTTGACGAGGAGCTGCAGCACCTTGTTTACATCGGGTCAAAACTAAGCAGAGAAATAAAGGACCTTCTCATCTAATTTCTAAAGGAGAACATAGGAGTATTTTCCTGGAAGCAAGAAGACATAGAAGGAATCGATCCCTCGGTTATCACACATAGATTAAGTGTGAATCCCACCTACAAGCTTGTTAAGCAGAAACGAAGAAGTTTTGCCCCAGAACGTCAAAAGGAAATCAATGAGGAGGTCAGCAAGCTCCTCCATGCCAAAGCCATCAGGGAAGTAGATTACCCTGCTTGGTTAGCTAATGTGGTTCTTATTAAGAAGACCAATGGCAAGTAGCGACTCTGTATTGACTTCACTGATCTCGATCGGGCGTGCCCCAAGGACAGTTTTCTCTTACCTCAGATTGACTTAATAATGGATGCCACCGTAGGACATGAGCTCCTCAGCTTCATAGATGTCTTCTCAGGCTATAATCATATCAGGATAGATCCAACTGACCAGGAGAAAACCTCTTTTGTGACTGAGTAGGGAACATACTGCTATCAGGTCATGCCTTTTGGGTTGAACAACGCATGAGCCACCTACCAACGTCTTATGAATTGAATGTTCTAAAGACAAATTGGAACATCCATGGAGGTCTAAATCGATGATATATTGGTAAAATCATTGAAGGCAGAGCTCCAAATTGCACATCTAGCAGAATTGTTCCAGGTTCTTAAGGAATACAAGATGAAACTCAACCTTGCAAAATGTGCCTTCGAAGTATCTGCAGGGAATTTTTTGGGCTTCATAGTCAACAGTAGAAGAATTAAGGCTAACCCAGAAAAGGTTAAGGCAGTCCTGGATATGCAACCACCTTCTAATGTAAGGGAGATCCAACATTTGACTGGAAGAATAGCTACCTTGAGTCGTTTTGTCTCCGGATCAAGGGATAAGTGTCAACCCTTCTTTCAAATCCTAAAAAAGGCGTTCTAGTGGGATACCCGATGTGAATAAGCATTCAAAGCTTTGAAGGCCTACCTGAGCTCCCCTCTCGTTCTGGTAAGCCCCTTGGAGGGGGAAATACTTATCCTTTATCTAGCTGTTTCGGATTTCTCAACTAGTGTAGCACTAGTGAGGGAATGAAACAGGTCTCAACAACCAGTCTATTACTACAGTAGAGCTATAAGGGGAGCAAAGGAGAGGCACCCAAAAATGGAGAAGCTTGTTTTAGCATTGGTGACTATGGCCATGAGACTTAGATCATATTTCAGGCTCATACTATCGAGGTCCCAACAGAACAGCCAATAAAGCAAGTGCTGCATAAACCAGAGTCTTCAGGGAGGCTGATACAGTGGGCTATAGAGCTCAGTGAGTTTGACATTAGATTCAAGCCTAGAACTACGATCAAAGGGTAAGTTCTGGCAGATTTCATCGCAGAGTTCACAACACCAGCACCTATTGAAGCAACGCAACTAATGCCTGACCTCCCTACATGGAAGCTTTCTGTAGATGGAGCTGTCAATGCACAAGGAAGCGGTGCAGGCCTGATACCAATCTCTCCAGATAGAATTGACATCGAATATGCCCTCAGATTTGGATTTAAGGCTTCAAACAACGAGACATAGTATGAAGCCATCATTGCTGGACTCAATCTTGCTCACTCAATGGAGGCGGAGCAGTTGGAGATCTGCAGTGATTCCTAGCTGATAGTAAAACAGATAGAAGAGACTTATGAAGGTAAAGGCGAGAAAATGATCATTTACCTTAGAAAGGTACGGGAATTGATCAAGAAGTTTATGCAAGTTAAGATTAGACATGTCCCAAGAGCTGAAAACTTGTGAGCAGATGCCTTGGCAAGATTGGCAACAAATTCACAGGAAAGCTTGGACAGGTTAATTCCAGTGGAGCACCCAGCAGAACAGTTTGTGTGCATTGAGGATGAAGAAGTATTGCCTGTACAAGCCTCCACCAAGCTGGATGGGCCTCATCCTAGGGTATCTTCAGCACGAAACTTTGCCAGAAGATCCCAAAGAATTTGCAAAGCTAAGAACCAGGTCAGCCAGGTTTTCTATTTTACAAGGAAACTTATATAAGCGAGGGTTTTTTGCACCTCTTCTTAAATGCGTGGGGGACGAAGACTCCAATTACATACTCAGAGAAATCCATGAGAGGGTCTACAGCAACCACATCAGAGCTCAGGCTTTGGCAGGAAAGACGTTAAAGCAAGGGTATTATTAGCCCACGATGCTCAAGGATACAATAGATCTGGTCAAAAGATGCAAGGTTTGCCAAGTGCATGCCAACATCCCCCATTGCCCACCAAAACTCTTAACTTCGGTGGTAAGCCCATGGCTTTTCCAACAATGGGGCTTAGACATACTTAGACCCCTTCCTACCAATGTAGGACAGTGTAAATTCGCCATCGTCGAGGTAGACTACTTCACCAAATGGCCAGAAGTAGAACCCTTGGCAACGATTACGGAACAGAAAGCCCAGAACTTCACATGAAAATCAATAATCTACAGGATTGGTATTCCAATGGTATTCGTCTCTGAAAATAGAAAGCAATTCGACAATCCTAAGTTCAGGAATTATTTTTCAGCTCCAGCTCATCCTTAGTCTAATGGGCAAGTAGAGGTCACCATCAAGACCATAAAAATGGCTATGAAAACCAAGTTGGAAGACCTAAAGGGTAAATGGGTGAAGCACCTCCCAGAAGTATTATGGGCCTACAAAATAACTGCCAGGTCAACTACTCAAGAAACACCGTTTGCCTTAGCCTTTGGAACTGAAGCAGTGGCGCCTGTCGAGGTTGGGCTTCCATCCCCCAGAACTGAATTCGCAGATGATGGGCACAATGATGAGTCACTTCTATTGAGCTTTGATCTCTTGGAAGAGAAGAGGGAGGTAGCTTTGCATCGTATCAAGGGCTACCAGAGGAAGACAGCCAGGTATTACGACAGAAAGGTCAGACACAGGAACTTCAAAGTGGGAGACCTGATACTTAGAAAAATTTTGTTAGCAAGAAAGGACTCCACTCATGGGAAGCTGGGGTCTAATTGGGAAATTCCTTATATCATTTCACGGGTGGTCAGACTAGGGAACTATGAGTTACAAATGGAGGAAGGGAAAATCCTACCTCATTCTTAGAATGCAGAACACCTTAAGAGATTTTTTCAGTAAGCCACTTCTGTAATTTGGTTATTCTCAATAAAATTGCAAGTCTTTGATTCATCTTTATGAGATTGAATAAAAAGAGCTCAATAGCTCACGATTAACTCTTTAGTTTATAGAAAGAGCTCAATAGCTCACGATGAACTCTTTAGTTTATAAAAAGAGTTCAACAGCTCACAATGAACTTTCTAATTCATGAAAATGAGCCCTGTAGCTCGAGATAAACTCTTTAGCTCAAAAGCTAAGGATGAGCCCTTCAGCTCATATAATGAATTCTTTTGCTCATGAAATTGAGATAGGTTCTTTAGGTCAGAAGCATGCAACAAGATTCAAAGCAAAATCGAGAGAATAGCGATCGACAGAGAATAAAAAAAAAGAGAACAAACTTTCAAGTGAAACAGAGGTTCAAATTTTTTGTAGCAACACAATAAAGGAAACACCAGGTAGAAAGATTACAAAGGAAACTCCTAATTCTCAGTCGCCATTGAGGCGCCTCTGGAGCTCAGCCATCTCCTCCTTAAGGCGGGCATTTTCCTCTTTCAGCTCATCTCTCTCCTTCTTTGTCTCCGACAAAAGATTCATAAGCTTCTGTCTAGCAGAAGAGAAAAGAATAGCACCAAGCAAAGATGAGGGGGAAGAAGAACCAACAGGAGAATTGCCCCAGCTACGCTTCTTGGGTGGGGTGCTAGCATCCCCAACTTCATCAGATTCTGAAGAAGAGAGGTCAGATTTTGGGAAAAAGGCAAAGTCTTGGGCAGTTGCTACGACATTGAGCAAGAAGAGATTGTCCGAGGTCATAAGCTCAGAAAAAGATATGGGATCAACTTGAGCAATTCGTTCAATCCTCATCATCTCTAAATGATCCAGGTCAGGGGCACCTACATGACCAAGAACGCAATAAGCACAGAGAACTATCGAATTTAACCACGAAAGAGAAATTTTTGATACTTTCACCTAAATAAGAATAGCTCTTCCAGGACCGAGGAACCCTACATTCTCTATAGCGCAGTTCAGTAGACCTCCATGAATCCCCAGAGACAAAACAGGTTGTCACCCCGTAAACACCAAAAAAGGAAAAAACTAATTATCACAGCCTAACCCTTAGGGGAAAGACGAGCAGGGCATAATCCACAATAAGCCAAAATATATCTAATACAGGGGTGAATAGGAAGACGCAGTCCCATCTCCAAAGCCCCCTCAAAGAAGCAAGTCTCCCCAAGGGGGAGATAATTACAAGGCTCGTCGGGCGAAAAGATTCAAAGGTGCAATTCTAAGTCAGAAAAAAGCAGGCTCTTGACCCTGTCCAAATTAGAGGACGTCATCATTGAGGGAACAAAGTAGCGAGTATGCCACTTCCATTCAACTCCAAAGGAAGCTCATTCTTGGAACAGAGAAAAAATGGGAGTAGCTATTAGAGAACTCAGAGAATGAAAGAGAGTAGAAAACAAAGAACGGTTAAAACTTCAAGATTCAAGAAAAAAAAATATTCCAAGGCAAAAGAAAAATACATAGTTTATGGAAACCCCACAAAGACAAAGGGTTATGGGGAATCCAAGGGTCGGTGGACCCTTGGGTTTCCAAATTAAGAAGGCAGTTACCTTTTTCGAATGGTAGTTAAGGATGAGAAACAAGATACCCCCAGCTCCATTCCTACCCTTTTTGTTAAGTCCTGGAAATTTAGGACAAGTCAAAAAGACCTCTAAGCACAGTTACACGCTGATTTTAGTTGGTTCAATGGAGAAAACCTCCTCAATCCACTGCAAAGTTAACCTTAAACTTGTGATGAAATAAGTTCATGGGCATAAGTAGTCGCAAGAGCCATATCAACAACAATGCTAGTGGATGTGACCTATGAAATTATATCCTTATTTCAGTATTTTCAAAGTCAGCTACCCAATGGTCCCTTAAGGACCCCTAGCAGTAGGGAGAAGCTCTTCAGCGGTAAGACCTCGAATCTCCAATAGCTTGTGGTTCTACAGTTCAGTAGAAAATCTAGGAAGGTCTACGCCAAGAGGGACCAAATCCCCTTTTTCATAAAAGCTCAGCCTGACACATAAGCAGCAATTACAAACTCTTTTGCTTCAAAGAGGTCGGAGTGACCCCTTGAAGCAGGGGGAGGGAAAGGGAAAACATGAAATAAAGAGAAGGGAGAACATGAAATAAAGAGTAAGGCCCAACAACAATGAATATTCACTTCAAAAGATAAACAGTTACATCAGTGCTTTAGAAAAACTGTGAAACAAATGCAAAAAAAAAAAAAAGAGAGAAAAATTTTTTTACATTGAAAATTCCTAAGTAGTTGAAGCAGGAGCAGAAGAGTCTAGCAGCTCAGTAGCGGGAAGGTCTGGCAGCTCAGAAGATGGAGCCTCTGGTAGCTCAGCAATTGAAACCCCTAAGGGCTCCAAAGTAGGCATATAAGGAGAAGTCTTAGGACCCCTAGAAACAGGGACCTCAACACCAGATGATGGCGAACTTAAGGCCAATGCCGGGGAAATGAGATCAGCTGAGAAAGGGGTAATGGTAGAAGCAACAGGCAATGAATCTGCTTCAGAAAGCTCAACAGTAGAAGACTCCAAGGCTTCGCTCTTGTCCCCTGTAGCAGTTCTTTCTGCCTCCTCCTCAGGGGGGATGTCAAAGTCGAAATTCAGATCGGGATATGTTTTCTCAGCAACATCTTGGAAAGCAAGCCATCCAGTGACCCACTTCGTAGATATATCATCTTTCAGTTGGGCTATGTCTTCCCTCAGCTGGGATATTGTATCATCCTTCTGGAGTATGGTGGCCTTCTTCTCCTCAAGATCTTGGCAGATGACATCATTTACCTCGAACACGTTGTCATACTCATTTTTTATGTTCTTGAAGGAACAAAAGGCCTCAAGAGTTTCCTCACAAGCTCTGACCCAAGCATCGTTCTTAAGCTCAAGCTCCTCTTTGACCTTCTTCTCCTTGTTTCCGGCTCTCTCCTTCCCTGCCTCCAGATCTCGAATAAAAAGAAGCTTGCCTCTGCACCTACTCTTAGAGCTTCTAGTTTCGAATGCAAAGATCTTCGTTGCTAAAAGATAGC
This sequence comes from Ilex paraguariensis, assembly GCA_963454935.2. NCBI lineage: Eukaryota > Viridiplantae > Streptophyta > Magnoliopsida > Aquifoliales > Aquifoliaceae > Ilex > Ilex paraguariensis. The sequence continues at coordinate 308,692 of CAUOFW020004358.1, read as the reverse complement.
TCAAAAACTTTGATCTCGAAGGTCTTTATGACTTTGGATGAACCTTCCAAGGAGCGGATCCTCTCCATCAAACCCTTCACGTGGAGGGCTAGCTAAAAGTAAGAACAGATGAGACAAAGGTTAGCACCAGATTATAACATGCAGGAAAAGAAGAAGGAAAGAGATAGGCATTTACAGCTGTCGCTCCATGAAGAGCTGAGCTTATTGAAGCCTCAAGAGGCATGGAAGAAGCTCTTTGAATGTCAGACTCAGGAAGAATGGAGCTAATCGCCCCAGTAATGAGCTCAATATTGTCAAAGAAGGAGCCCTAGCTACTTTCCACCTTGGGGATTTTTTCTTTCCCAACATTGGTGCCCACAAGGTGTGACGGGGGAAGTTGTCCGGATGTCCCAGGAGAGCTGGAGGTGGGAAGCAAATGAGTAATCATTCCCAAGGCCCTATCAACCTCAGAAGAGGTTGGGGAGATCTACCCTTGCTAAAGAACCCTGTTAGGGGCGAGCGGAGACCCTGTAGGGAAAGAACACTTTCCGACTTACTGATTGGAAGAAGGATGAATGGTTGAGGTTGGAGTTGAAGTAGAAGAGCCAGAGGGCACATCCGTTTTCTGTACCTTGGTTGGAGGAGCAGCCTCGCTACCTGAGCCAACATCAACCTTGCGTTTACCGCTACTTCTGGTCTTCTTTAGCTGAGAAAGTTTGGCTTGGAGCTCTGTTGTGGATGGCTTCATCACAGATGACCTTGAGAGCCCAGAACAGATAAGAACATATATGTAGAACGAAAGAAGAAGAGGAGAAGTTAGAAAGGGAAAAGTCAGGGTATACCAGCTGCCTCCTTCGCGCTAACAACAGAGAGGGGAATGGGAGTNGACCTTCTTCTCCTTGTTTCCGGCTCTCTCCTTCCCTGCCTCCAGATCTCGAATAAAAAGAAGCTTGCCTCTGCACCTACTCTTAGAGCTTCTAGTTTCGAATGCAAAGATCTTCGTTGCTAAAAGATAGCTCAAAAACTTTGATCTCGAAGGTCTTTATGACTTTGGATGAACCTTCCAAGGAGCGGATCCTCTCCATCAAACCCTTCACGTGGAGGGCTAGCTAAAAGTAAGAACAGATGAGACAAAGGTTAGCACCAGATTATAACATGCAGGAAAAGAAGAAGGAAAGAGATAGGCATTTACAGCTGTCGCTCCATGAAGAGCTGAGCTTATTGAAGCCTCAAGAGGCATGGAAGAAGCTCTTTGAATGTCAGACTCAGGAAGAATGGAGCTAATCGCCCCAGTAATGAGCTCAATATTGTCAAAGAAGGAGCCCTAGCTACTTTCCACCTTGGGGATTTTTTCTTTCCCAACATTGGTGCCCACAAGGTGTGACGGGGGAAGTTGTCCGGATGTCCCAGGAGAGCTGGAGGTGGGAAGCAAATGAGTAATCATTCCCAAGGCCCTATCAACCTCAGAAGAGGTTGGGGAGATCTACCCTTGCTAAAGAACCCTGTTAGGGGCGAGCGGAGACCCTGTAGGGAAAGAACACTTTCCGACTTACTGATTGGAAGAAGGATGAATGGTTGAGGTTGGAGTTGAAGTAGAAGAGCCAGAGGGCACATCCGTTTTCTGTACCTTGGTTGGAGGAGCAGCCTCGCTACCTGAGCCAACATCAACCTTGCGTTTACCGCTACTTCTGGTCTTCTTTAGCTGAGAAAGTTTGGCTTGGAGCTCTGTTGTGGATGGCTTCATCACAGATGACCTTGAGAGCCCAGAACAGATAAGAACATATATGTAGAACGAAAGAAGAAGAGGAGAAGTTAGAAAGGGAAAAGTCAGGGTATACCAGCTGCCTCCTTCGCGCTAACAACAGAGAGGGGAATGGGAGTTTCTATTGTTACTTCAGGGAGAATAAACCCCTCCGCTACAAGAACCCAAGGTTTGCTGAGCTGCAACCCTCTAAGGACCACGAAATCTACTTGTCTGTAGCACTCAGTTCAGGGCGGATACCTGAGAAGCAGGGTAAAATAAGCAAAAAGAGATCAGCCTAAAAAGACAGTGGGAACCCCAAGCTTATGTTTCTTAAAGAAAATGAGAAGGCCCACTAGATCGCCCCAGAAGTTGGGGGAGATCTGAGCAGGGCAGACGTTAAAGTGTTGCAAAACACTCTTGATAAAGGGGTGCATGGGAAAACGAAGGCCATTGTGGAAGGTGGCCACAAAAAAACATACCTTCTTATGCACTTAGGAGACGTATGGGGTAAATTTGTCTAGGCACCAATATTGGACACTATGAGGAAAACCAAAATGGGCACTAAGAACCTTCATAAGGGAAGGAGTGACCTCGCTGGAGCCTACGAGCTCTGCAGTCCTAAGAGTAGCCCCCGAACCCTCAGCGCTATTGGAGTCACCAGTGTCGCCCACCTTGACTTTACCTTTGTTGGGGTTTTGGGGTGCAGGAGAGGCAGATGAGGGAATCTCCACAAGGTTTCCCTTAGCTTCAACAGAATTGACACCGGAGAATTTGTCAATCTCCTCTCCCACCTCACCTAGATCAGAATCCTCCTTAGTAGATCCATTCCCAAGGGGAGAAACCGAGGAAGGGGTAGCTCCAGAAGGGGAAGACATAGTGGGACAAGAAAAAGAGAGACTAAAGGTGCAATAAAGGGGAGGAATATTTGCAAAACACTCTCTAAGAGTCTAGGGGGCAACACATCAACTACCAATAAAGAAAACCCTAGCAGTTGAATAAGGATCTAAGAAGAGAGGAATATGAGACAGAGATCGACCTCGGTTCCTGAAGTAGCAGAATCGAAAGGTCCAAAAATGCAACAACCACCTCAAATTTGAGGGGTCCAAGACGAAGAAGCACAAAAAAAGACAAGAAACGTACCTAATCTTTCGAAGCGAAAAATGAAGAAGCAAACCTCGCTAAGTCTTCGGGTCAAATTAGAGGAAATCGTCTCTCTGCCAAAGCCCTAAGAACAATAGCGAATTGGGGAAGATGAAGTCACAAAGGAGAGAGGGAAAGCCAAAGAGAATTCGAAGAGTGAGGAGGGAACCGTTGGTCCAGGGGTATTTAAAGCTAACGGAACTAGAGCCTTCGAAGTGGGCAACGTGTATTGGAGAAACTAGGAAGTAAAATGATTACCTGAAACCGTCAAAAACCTATTCGCGCGTACATTGAGGTCCACATCTGGAGGTCTGCCTTAATTAAGCCTCAGCTTAGCCCCTACCCAAGTTCACTGGGGCTAAGGGCTGGGGGACAACTGATAATACTCAGAATAATTTCCAAGTATGAACTCAGGAGCGGAGGTCAGACAAGCAAGTCAGACCAAGAGGTCAGGGAAGACACGCAGAGCTCAAAGGACCAGAGCTGGAGCTCCCCCCAGACATGACAACGGCGAAATTGATAAGGAAACAACTGGATGACAACATAAATCTTTCAAGTGGCAAAGAGCAATATTCAAGGCACAAAATCCTTAACTAGCCAAGATCCTCTCCTAAGATCAAGGAGAGTTCCTCGGATAAATGACAAGGAGCTCTGTGCAGATCTTGCAAAACTAGAGAAAGCCCTATAAATATTAAGTAACGCCCGCCCAGAGGGAGGGAGGAGGCTAGTAACATAGAATCGGTCTTGAAAACCTTTCAGATGATCAATAAAGTAAAAAGAAGCAAGAGCCACCATTAAAGAGTGAATTAGTTGAGCTCTCGAGCTGATGAATCATTATATTTTTATTGTGTCAATCCCGCAATTTCCCATCAATACCAATCCTTATTCTTTTGAGCCTTGCAGCTCGGATCCTAATAATCACATATTGTTCGTACCGTCTGCCCACTACCATAAATTTGCACCATGTTGATTTACACCATCAATCCCAATCGGGTTAATCTCTGCATTTTACAACTCTGCCGAATCTGAGGAAGCTTCTCCCATTTCTAAAGGCAGTGATTAAGACACTGTTGGAAGCTTACCTCCCTCAGATTACAGTGATTAAGAATTTTTCTGTTTTTAAAATTCCTATCTACAAAGTATGCTCCAAAGTTATGGTCAGCTTGTAATTATGATCTGTTCTACATCAACTCCAATTACATCAGCTTGTATCTGGAGGTTAAGCAACATGACTTCTATCATGTTTTGTTTGAAAACTTTGGACAACTATTTCTGCATATAGATTCTGTTTTTAAGTAAGAAAAGAAAGGTTCCACCTCAAAGAATTTCTCAAATTATTAAATCTGTACCCCTTGAACATGAAAAATAAGAAAAGTTATCTTGAAATTGAAAATTTTTTGATGTATCTATAAAAAAATATGAAACAGATTTATACTCTTGTATGTTTAGACTTTGTTCCAGAGGGTAATGGATCTTTTTTTGTCTTCCAAGTAATAAAGTTTTTGTTTGGGGGTAAATAATCGGAAAAAACCTAACATTTTTGATAAGCAAATAATAATAAAGCTCAACTTTGTTTGGGTTATCTGCTTAGATATTTGTATTTTCAGTTTTTGATCTTTGAGTTTGTAAGTTTTGTAAAAACAAATATAAATTTGACTCATAGATTTACAATTGAAATTAAGAAATATAGCTACTAAAATTTTGGCAAAAGCAACGATTATTAGAACTATGAGGTGAGCAAAATAACTGTGAATGTTGTAATCTAAAATTAGTGCAAACAGTGACATGATCATTAGAATTATAACATGCGATTTAAATGAACACATAATTTATATAAACATGCAATTTATATAAACCAAATAAATTGATTTAGAGTGAGTTGGTCTGCGAGTTCGAGAGGTGTTTGATCACTGCCCTAAAGTAGTTGAGTCTCCCCATGTGAGGGTACTAACGGATACCAACAATTCCAAGATTCAACTCAGACGCTCGCAGCTACACCTCCTCAATGGTCACGTCCACTGGAAGGTTAGGTTAAATCTGACTCAAATTGAGTTGTCCAAAAACAAAGATAATAGAGAATAATTGTATAGGAATATTTATATAGATGTGACTGAACTCAATGTTGGAAGAATATGGATATAAAAGTAAATGAAATATAATGTGGGATAGGGAGAAGTCTATTGGCGTAGACTAGTATAGCCAAGCAAAGGTGAAAAACATGTAAAGGAATATACCAGAAGGTTGAATTCGTTTTGTTTTTTTCCAAAATTGTTTTTTAAAGCCACTTATATAGCCATTGGTTTAGTAACCCACACACATAAGCCATTACAACTTCTGACCGTTTGGCCATAAAACTATTTTTAAAATGATTAATTTTTATTCTTTAATATACACAATAAATTGGACAAAAATCTGTAACTGAAAATTCAATAATTTAAACTCAATTAAAATGAAAATTCAATGAAAAGTTTTAAAAACTTAATTTTATTATTACAAGCTTTTATTTATCTGTTAGCCATTGGTACGACATTTGAGTTTTTTTTTTAACACTATAGAATCATCAAATTCAGTATTATGAGTTTTCTGTTTGCATTTGCTTTTTCTAAATACAATACAACCAAAAGTGTTTTGCCTTTGTGGTGCTAGTAAGATGAGTTAACTTATATTCTTGATTTTATGGAACTTAGGTTCTTTGTTGGCTATGGTCTTGAGCTGTTCCGGGTAGTTCCTTTGACAATATTCCACATCAAGAGGAAGTACCTTTGCAAAACTAAAGCTGAATTGAAAGAAGCTTGGGCTCCTGGAGATCTTGAATATGGAACTAGGGTTCCTGGTGACATGCTGATAGTCACAATTGTCTTTTGCTACTCTGTAATAGTTCCAATAATTATTCCATTTGGTGTCGTATACTTTGGCCTCGGATGGCTTATTCTCCGGAATCGGGTGATGTGTAGTAACTTATTTTCATATACTTCTGAAGTTTCAATTCCAATTTCAAGGAACTATTGTGAAAATAGTTCATTCACTAGTCTTAACATTGGCCTTTAATTTGGTGTTGGCATTGTACTGCAAAATGCATATCGATGTGTATGTGGTGTTGAAATAAGATAGAAAGTAACCACCGACTACATTCAAAATTTCGTTTCTATGTATGATTTCGATTAGTTCAAAAATGGAAGCGTTTCAAAAATATTTTGGAAATAAAAAAGAAACAAAGGAAAAATTTGGAAACTTGTTTCCCAAACAATGGCCGAAACATTTTGAAATACCTCAAAATATTTCTGAACTCCTTGAAAATCAAACCCTTTTATCTTTAGTTCTTCTCGCTCCAAATTTTCCACTTTTTGGTTTCTTCTAGTAGTTGCTCCCAATGAAATTATAATCCTTGCCCCGGACATTTGTTTTAGCCTGCGATGACATGATAACTCGTGGAAGTTGTTTCAGATCAAAGTTGTTAAATGTGTGTAACACCTTAAGCTTATGAAAAAACAAATATTTACCTTTTTCTTTAGCTGCCCCCTGATTCAATTTCCCATTTTTGAAATTTTCTTCAAACATTTGTTACACTTTAAAAACAGGTACTTAAAGTTTGTGTTCCATCGTATGAGAGCTATGGAAGGATGTGGCCTCACATTCACATGCACGTCTTAGCTTCCTTGCTCCTATTTGAAGTCACCATTTTTGGTTACTTTGGCGTGAAGAAGTTCTACTACGCTCCATTTCTGATTCCCCTTCCGATACTGTCCTTGATCTTCACCTTCGTTTGTAGAAAGAAATTCTATCAATTTTTCCAAGCAACAGCTCTTGAAGTAGCTTATCGTGAATTGAAGGAAATTCCAAACATGGAACTTGTCTTAAGATCTTTCATTCCACCAAGCTTGAGCGCCGAGAAGTCTGATGATGATCAGTTTGAAGAAGCTTTGTCTCAAGTTTCAAGGAAAGGTTCATTTGTTTGATGCACATATGTGAAACACGGCTGAATTTTTCAGTGTTGACAGTTTGCATTAGGAACCATGTCTGTAATATATTGTGTGTTTTGGTAATTGTGTGAGAATGTTTGTATCTACTCCTGTTTGATGCAAAGGGTGATATAAGATTCATCGTTTACTACATCTCATTTTGTATAAGCTCATCTGTGGAAATGGATTCATTGATTTATTTCCAGTTTCAGCCATGGTTCCTTGGTTCACACTATGTATCGAGTCGGCTTAGTTGTGTCTAACTCTACACCTTTCATTGTAAGATTACCATGAGTAGTCTGACTCACTTTTTGTGATGTCGGCACACCTTTTATGCGTTTTTATATAGCGTTAATCTCTTGTTATGTGCAAACTTATTCTTCTACCCAACACTTGTTCCGTATTACTTATATTGTTCGACGGTGCCCTATAAATTGCGAATGTAACGATCTTAAACCATGATCTAATAGTCTTATATTATTGTATGCTTGGCAAATGTGGAAACAAAAACATTGTCTTCGTAGGGTGGGGTTGGGGGTGTTGGAGAAAATGCTTTCTTTTCCAAAACCAGAACTATGGAAGTTGGTAGGGAAGCACAAGTTCAGTTTTATTAGGTGCAGACTCACCATGGTTTTTTGTATTCTTCAAGTCCCTTTCTCAACTCCAGACTTACAGACAGAATTCCAGACTTGGCCGGCCAATCCAAAGTTAACCCGAAATATTCAGTATTTTGCTAGAGATTTCTAATACTAAGGTTTGTCTTGAACCAAAATTTTCAATTCGATTTAAATTCAGGCAATACTCAATTTCAAGTCTCGGATTCTCGGGAGCCACCTCGAATTTAACCCAAATGTGTAGATTAATATCTAATCTGAATTTGAATCGAATTAAACTAAAATTTTAGCCCAAGTTGTGTAACCTGAAAATCAAAATCAAGTTAACCAAGACTTAATTCCAAATAAACTTGAATTCTAGTTGGACTTGGATAAAATAAAAATGAATTTGAATTGAACCCTATTTTAACTGGAGTTATTTGACTCAAGTTCAACTTGAATTTAGAAAATTAAACACGAGGAATACTGGGGATGAATGGTCTTGGTTGAATTTGGTATACAAATTTTGGATTGAACCAGTTGAAATTTTTTTATATTACGAATAGAGTTTGAATTGTACTCTCAACCTCTTTAATCTGCCCAAGCTGCACCCGTACTTCACTTCAAATAGTTGAGGGATTCAATACTGTCAACAAGTTAAAGGTGGTCCAACCAACCCTTAGCTAGCATTAAGCCCCTTAATTATAAGACATAATTGTGGACTTTAATAGCAACCCAACTTTTAGAAAACCCAAAATTACTAGACTCGATATTGGGCTGGTCAAACAAACATTTAAAACTATATGAGATGTCTCTTATTCAATTTTTGTAACAATTTTCTATATTTCCTTGATCTTTCTCATCATCCCACTGCCGGCTCGACAGTAAAGTAAAAAAAGTGTGCGATTTAAGCTTGAAGGATGAGAGTAAATTTGGACAAGAATAAAAAGGAAAACGTAAAAAAGCAATTTTTTTTTTGTTAAAAAAATGCTTTTAAATTTTTTTTTTTATATATTTTTTTGTTTGAAAATTCAAAGAAGTACATCGGAAAAGGAATCAGTATATTGCCTTTTGCAGCCATTATTCAAATGTATATGTATTTCATTGCATATTCAAACGCACACAGTGCACAATATTTAACTTATTTTTTGGGCATGATAGAGTAAAGGTTCTTTGCCTTGTGTCATTTTAGGGCATATGCAATTAATTAAGTGAATATTTAATGTAAAAGTGACACTATATTATCACTATTACGTAATGTCATCATTTAATATTGTTGCTCTAAAATCTTTTGGGATTGATAAATATATCCCAATCGATAGATAGTTTTCATGTGACTGTTTATAAGGGATTCAAATATCGTATTTCAAAATTTCATTAGACGAGAAATAATGAACAAACACACAGTGCAAGGAAGTAATAAAAGATGATTTCTTTATTAATTCAATTGAAAAGACTTAGGTGACAGAAAGACTGAATAAAAAACATTGATTGCAGTAATAACTATCTTCTAAAACTATATTAAAACTACTCCCAATAAAGTCCAGATCATGGGACTTTGGGGGTTTGAGTGTATCATGTCTTCTCTACTAAATACCCTTTTCATAGTCATTGTCTTCAACGGTTTTTGCTCATATTGATGGTTATTAACGGGTAACTTATAGCTAGTTAATCTTCTTTCTTATCAAATATGACTATGACTGATCATCTACCGTCTTTCTTTAAATTTTGTGATATTACATTTTCTTGATACACCTGGGATGCTAAGTGTCGATACATTGAATATTCTCAAGATTTGATATTTTAAATCCAAACAATGCCCCCTAATTTATTTTGAGTTTGAGTGATTACTCAGATAAATGAACAGTTGTAATTGTTTAGCTTTTGAACACCTATTTAAAGGTTTCATTCTTCAATTCCTTATTAATCCTAGGTACATCATTCAGGATTCAATAGCTGACAACATTTTGATCCCTTCTCTGGATTCTAGCTCAAATTTTGCATTGNACTAATCTTAGGAACATCATGCGGGATTCAATAGATGACAACATTTTGATCCATTCTCTAGATTCTGGCTCAAATTTTGCATTGGGTCCTGCCTTCAAATCAGGCATCTTTCCAAGGCTATTTGAGCATTATCCTATTTCCCAAGGGGAAATTTTGACGCTTCATCATCCTCACCTTCAGTGGAAATCTTGGGACCAAGGGCTTAGTCCTTTGAAGTCTTGAGTTGATTCAAACCAACAATGGTTTGACCAGGCAGAACGAATGGAGAAAAAAATTTCTCTAACCAATGGAAGGATTATAAAATCCATGAACAAATAAAGCTCTCAATGAGCTCGTTGTACATGAATTGTTGGCTCATAGGTGCAACCACCTATTTTTGGTCACAATCTTGCAATGCCATGATACTTCCTTTTGCCATGATGTCTCCATCTATCCTTAATGTTGTACAATTGAAGGGGTTGTCATTGACTGGGATAGAGGTAACTATATGTCTAAAACTTGAACACATTCTGCCAGATCTTCCAAATAACTTTAATTATTCAAACCATGTAACCTTTTTTTGTAAGTCAAACTTTGTCACTCTTGCTTATGAAGAACATGTAGCTTTCCTCCTTCATTGGCTTTGTTGCTTTGTATCTCTAGTCTCAAGATTACTAGGGAGTACTTGAACATTGCTATTTTTTTGGTCAATCGAAAAGTTCTAGCCTTAGCTCTTTTTGGGTTAGGAGCCTTTCATAGAGAGTTTTTTTTTTTACATGGATGAAAGGAGAATCGACAATAATTGTGGAGGATTTTTTTGCCTATCCCAAAGCATGGCTATATGCCTATTTTCCTAAAACTTGGTCCATCGAATATCTCCCTTTACCAACATTTAGTCCTATTAATTATGCATATTACTTTCTTATGTTAGTTTCCCAATTTCTGCATAAGGATTTTAATTTTTACTTAAAGGCATTATATGACTTGGCCTTCGATAGGTATACTTCTATTTTCTTGCCTTTTCCAAATGCGTTTACTAATCTTTACTCCTTAGAGCATTCTTCGATGACTCCATCGATCCTACTGGTGAGCAAGCCGATTATCTCCACACATTTTGAGGGCATTGTTCTTCTTCCTCACTAACACCATGTAGGCAGTAAGAATTTGAATTAAAATTAAATAAGTATAATATTATCTTAAGAGTTCTCCTAATACGAATAAAATGATGTTAGAAACTTAGAATAATTGTTAAAATATTGATTTTAAAGTTTAAGTTCAAACGTATTTGACTTTCGGAATAAATTGAGTTTTAAAGGTGTTTAAGGTTGATAAGGGTAACTAAGTAAAAAAATTAATTTTTTTAAGTCAAAATAATATTATCATTGATCTTGGGAGATCTGAAAAACTTGAAAGAACCATTTAGCAAATATAGCGGTTCGGAGGAATAAAATAGTAATTTAAGTGTTTCGAGTGTAAATTTACATTAGTTTTGAGATAAATCATAAAACTAAATTTTTTTATGTTAAAATAACATTAAAAATGAATCCGAAACGTCGAAAAACCTTAGAGTAGTCATATGAATCAAATTAGAGATTTTTAGTGGTAAAATCGTAATTTTGGAGAAAACCCAAATTTCAACCCATGAACAGTAACTTTCGGGACTATTGTTTTTAAAACACATATTTCAGCCCATTTTCTTCCATTCTTTCATTTCACTCTCACCCAAAACCTCTTAGAACCCTAGGAGAAGATAAAGGGAAAAAGAAAAAGGAAGAAGAAAGTTTTTAAAGCTTAGGTTTTGCTTGGAATTCTTGATTTCTAGGTAAGGGTTTCTTCTAACTTTTGTTCATTGAGGTTAGGAATTATATATATATATATATATATATATATATATATATTGACTCTAAATTTTAGTTATATGTTATGAAATCATGGTTTCATGATGTCCTTGCAAATCCTATCATGTCTGGAATGAAGTTATGGTTGATAGGCCATGAAATCCTTGTTGTAATCTCAAAACTCTTGTTTCTTTTAAAAAATAAAGATTTTTCTTCTTAATATTCTTTTAATTTCAAAAATCTAGTGCTTCATTTGAATAATAAAAATATATGTTTGATGATCTCTTGCATATTTTTCTTGAATTTACTCCGTTGAAAAAATACCTATGGAATTGAGGGTTTTTGATTTACTTGTAATTTGAGAAATTAGTTGGTATTGTATCTCTTGTGTGGATGTTTGGATGACCATGGGTGGCCGTTGACCAGGTATCGTAGAGTGGATAAATGTATTTTTTTTACTCCGTGTGGGTTTGAATTTTTCTTACCACTCATAGTGGGGTTAGTGTTTTGCAAGGACCAAACCACTATTCGCTCACTAGTATCGAGGCTGAGAGTTAATATACTATTTCTGGATTGAATTCGTCATTGTCGATGCGTCAGTATACGTCCTTCTTAAAGTTGGGTATCCTTGCAAGGATTGGGTGTGTGTGTGGGTCAGGATATTCTCAATGTGTGTATTCATGCAAAATCTTAGATCATACCTGAGATACATTGTGGGCTATTGTTTATTGTGAAAATGGTTGGTTATGGTTTATTGTGGAAAAGAGTTTATTGTGGACATGGTTATTGTGGAAATGGTAATTTGTTGGAATTGTTATTTTTGAGAATTGATTTTACTTTTCATTTAATTATTGCTATTGTGTAAACTTGAGATCCATTGAAATGTTCATGTTTTCCTTCAAAAGTTATATATGATATTTGTAAAATGAGACCGACTGTTTTATATGCTTTCAAAACCTTATTCGAGTTTGAGAGAATTTTCCTACAGAGCTTAGTGCTCACCCCTACAAACAATATCTTTTTCAGATTATCGTCTAAAGGAGGAGTTCGGAGTTGATGAGCCGGTACATTGGGAAGCTCCAATAGATGAGAATGTGAATCCCGAGGTAGACGTTTAGAGTTATGTTCCCTTATGTTCTAGACTAGAAAATTCATTTTTGAGACAATGTGAAGTTTAATATTTTCGTTATTCCGCTACAAAAAAATAGTTGATTTTCTTTTGGATGTAATTGTCATAGTTGGACAGACTATTTTGGATGATGTTGAATATACTATGGATGATGAAGGAAATTCTCTTTTGTTATGAAGTCCATTTAGTTGCTCTCATGATGTGAACGGTTTTAGATAGTAATGTCATCCGAGGGGGATTTTGGAGCGTTACAAATCGAACTCATATGGACTGTTTTAATGTAAAAGAAAAATTGCATGTAGTTATATGAGTATGGATAAATAGACCCGGTGTGGTCAATGTTTACTTATAAATAGACCCGGTGTGGTCAATATTTATTCATAAATGGACCTGGTGTGACCAATTTAGTATAATTGCACAGATTGTATTTTGGGTATAACTCCCCGTACAAAGGAGACTCTACCCAAATTTTGTTAAATTAAGGACCCCTAGTTTTTGGAGCGTTACATAGGCGGGCCGAATTTATGATTCTAAATACTTCAAGTGTGGTTTAGAGAATTGTTCTCCTAGTTAGATTCCAAACAATTTGGCTTTACTGATAGAGTTCTAGTGCCTTTTATGGACTCTTTTATCGATGAGCTTGTAACTCAAAGGTTCAAAAGATCCTTATTATGTTCATCTAATCTCTTTGCCCTATAATAAATCTTTAAAAACCTTTCATTTTAAAAAACTTCATGGGGAACCATCTGTTTTTCCCCTTTTTTGTGAATTGGTGGCAAAATGCTTTAGCTCTTTAGCTCTGATCCTCAATGATAATCCAGTTAGTTGCATTCCCAAACTGTATTTTTCCAACCAAAAAAGTGACCTATCTTTTTTGCTAGCATATTTACTTGGCAAACTTCATGAAGGCTCATCCATGGTTAATCCTTTATAACATTCATTTTTTGTTGAGGGTCATCTTGTGATAGATTCTCTTGAAGATCCTGCTATTAGGGATACTTCTTTTCAAATAAAAAGTCTAGGAAACAACTAGCATGAGCTGTTATTGAAGAAAAATGACGTCTCTTCTTCTATGCAACTTGTCCAAGTGGTAGAGGAGACTACAATTAATGAAGCTGAATCAGATCTCAGTCCAATTCGCCAAGGAATGCCTTTTGATAGGGTGCCTTCTTCAACCATGCCATCCTCTAAAGTGAAAAATTCTATTAATTCTTCCTAGGATAGGGCATGATAGAATCTTAAGTAAAAAAGGGATGTAAGCACATTAGTGGTTGTTATGAAATGTTTAATTTTTACTTTTTATAATCCACTTTTTCTTTTTGTGTAATGGCCAAACTTATGTGGCACTTTAATTATTTTTAAATATTTTAGGAATGCAAGTTTTTCCTTCTTATATTATCTATTTCTGGTTTCTATTTTCTTCTTTTGAAAACATTATCGCATGCATGGCCACACCTAATGACCTTTTTTTTTCTTTTTTTAATATTAAAAGATTTTCACATAGTTGGATGGTATTTCTTCAAATATCTTCCATTAATGGGTTTCTTATTCCATTCTCCTTCTAGAGATTGCAGATGAGAGACCCGACCTAGTAATGTTGTTTGTACCTTAAAGGATCCTTCGCAGTTACGAGACCATTTGTCATGTTCTTTGTTTTTTCTTCCCAAAGGTAAAATGACTTTCCACACCAAATCTATTTTAGCAAAACTTTTGAATCAGATCTTTATATTGTAGGTCTTTTCTATTTTTTTTCTTCTAGATTTGAATATGGTTCAGGGCTTCTATTTGACTTCCTTCCACATTTTTTAACTCAAGGAACATTGTGTGAGTATAAATATCTGTTGGCATATCGTGATATTTTGCCACTCTTCTTAATCTTATAGTGATTTCCATAGGTATCAAAACATCAAGCTCGCGCACTAATTTAAATGGTGATGTTCCATTGTCAGTTTTCCTGAAAGTCTTGTATGCCCACAATAATTTTGGCAACAACTTATACCACTTCCTTGGGTTTTCTTCTATAGTCTTTTCAAAAATCAACTTTAATGTTTTTTAGTTGATTCTACTTGTCCATTGGCCTAAGCAAAATAACGCCATGTTTAGATGCAAATTATGTTACTTCTGCCCTTATACCTGATCGACAGTAATAGTTTGAGGCAAAACAAACCTACAAATTATATGGTCCTTAATAAAACCAATCACTTGATGCTGATCTACAACTTTCATAAGTATTGCTTTTGCCCATTTTGTGAAATAATTAATAGCCACTATGATCTAGGAATGTTGTTCAGATGAGAATTGATGGATCTGAACAATCAAATCCATTGCCCAACCTCTAAATGGCTATGACTTCACAATTAAATGTAACTCGATAACAGGAACCCTTTAGATAGGTCCATATTTTTGACAAGCTTGACATCCCTTTGCATAAGTGATGTAACCTTTTCTCATGATTGACAAATAATGACCATACCTATGGATTAAACATCTCATCTTTTTACCTGACTGACTGGTGAGATCCACAAATTCCTTCATGAACTTTTGACATAGCTTTGATGGATTCCAGCTTGCTGAAACATAACAACATTAAACCTTTTGGAGTTTTTTTGAACAATTGCTCTTCCATGAAGACCTAATTTATTGCTTGATTCCTAACAAGCCTCTCTGTCCTTTGAGATGAGTCTTGTAGATACTTAATAATATGGAACCTCCAATCAAATTCCTCTATTTCTATGGCTAGGAAATCCACTGGCCATGCTACTACTATTGGTAATTTTTTTTTTTTGTATGTTAATGATTCTTTTAAATTTACCTTCTATAATCTTAAGCCTAGAGGTAGCTTGAGCCATTTTGTTGGCTTCTTCATTGTGAAGTCTCATGACTTGTTGACTTGTTCAAATAGAACATCTTCAAAACCTTGAATAAGAGATTGTACAATGTTGATATCTTTCTCTAGAGCGGGGTGGTTATATTTGTATCAAGATTGCACCTATTGAATTACTAATTGTGAATCACCAATCACTTATAGGTTTTTAATTTTCATGTCTGTGTCTATTTCGAGGCCTTAAAGTCTCATACTCAACTTTATTATTTGATATAACCAAAGTTTCATCTAACTCATAGGCAAACTGAAACATCTTTCTCTTTGGTGACACCAAAACAATCCCAGCTCCTACACCCTCCTCATTTTTGGAACCATCAAACATTAGTTTCTAGGTTGTTATTTCTATACAACCCACTTTAAATGTGTCTTCTTCAATAAAAACAATTGG
Source organism: Ilex paraguariensis (assembly GCA_963454935.2). Classification (NCBI taxonomy): domain Eukaryota; kingdom Viridiplantae; phylum Streptophyta; class Magnoliopsida; order Aquifoliales; family Aquifoliaceae; genus Ilex; species Ilex paraguariensis. The sequence goes on along the minus strand of CAUOFW020004358.1, from coordinate 293,052 downwards.
ATGGTTTGCCAAAAAATCAGCAAAAGCTTGGGTTTTAACTACCTTTTGTGGCACACATTGGAAACAATATTCTTCTAAAGCAAGGATCCATTTCTCCATTCTCCCTCTTAATAGGGGTCTTGTGAGCATATATTTAACTAAACCAGTTTGAACAATAATGCACACAATAAATGAAAGTAAGTAATGTCTTAATTTTATTATTGAAAAGTACAAAGCCAAAGAAAACTTTTCTATTGACTAGTAATTACATTCAAAATTATTCAATTTTTTTACTTAAGTAATAGATTGCTTATTCATGGCCTTGGTCATTATTTTGTGCAAGCAGGCTAGCAATGGACTTCTCTCCTAATGAAATATATAGCTTTAATTACTTGCCTTCTTTTGGTGGCATTAACATTGGAGGCTTTGTCAAGTTTTAATTGATCTCTTCAAAAGCCATCTAGTGTACAACCTCCATTTGAAATCCACCTCTGACTTGAGTTTCAATAAAGGTGGAAAAACCACCGTTTTCTTGTGAGGTTAGATATGAACCTTCTTAGAAAATTCACTTGGCCTAAAAATCTCTGCGATTCTTTCTTGTTTGATGGGGCTAGGCCTTAGCTTTGTTTTTATCCACCTCAATNTCTTTTAAGTGAATTCATTTGTATCAATAAAATTTTAATTTTCATTATATGCACAATTTTTTCTGTATTATAAACTTGAATAAAAAAATTTCTTTTAACCAAAGAAACATGTACAAAAGCAGGACTAAAGTCACATAAATTTTAAATGTTGTTAATTAGTAGACGCTAATATTTGTGTNGCAATGGACTTCTCTCCTAATGAAATATATAGCTTTAATTACTTGCCTTCTTTTGGTGGCATTAACATTGGAGGCTTTGTCAAGTTTTAATTGATCTCTTCAAAAGCCATCTAGTGTACAACCTCCATTTGAAATCCACCTCTGACTTGAGTTTCAATAAAGGTGGAAAAACCACCGTTTTCTTGTGAGGTTAGATATGAACCTTCTTAGAAAATTCACTTGGCCTAAAAATCTCTGCGATTCTTTCTTGTTTGATGGGGCTAGGCCTTAGCTTTGTTTTTATCCACCTCAATTCCTCTTGAATGGAAAAAAAATTCCAAGATAATAATTGCAAAAACTCCAAATGCATTTTTCAAAGTTTTCATTTTTAATTTGTGCATTCTCATTATCTAGAAAGCCTTTCTAAGGTTTTTCAAATGTGATTCTTGGTCATTAGATTTGATAACCACCTCATCAATGTAAACTTCAATCGATTTTCCAATCATGTCATAGAAAATTAGGTTCATTGCCCTTTGATAGGTGGAACTTACCTTTTTAAGGTCAAATGGTATCACCACTCATTCATAGGTTTGGGCATCTAAAGGTAGTTTATGTACATCCTCATTTACTATAAATATATGATTATAGCCAACATTTCCATCCATAAATGTTAAAATAGCAAGCCTAGTAGCAGAATCAATCAAAATATATGCTACATGCGTTGAATATTCATCTTTAGGGGTTGTAGTGTTCAAATTCTTAAAATTTATACATACCAAAACATTTCCAGTCTTTTTGATCATATGAACAATAATAGAAATCCATTCAACATACCTGACAATTCTTATGAAGCCTACTTTCAACAACCTTTCAATTTTCTTCCTTTAATAGAAGTGTAAATTTAATAGTCGTCCTTTTAGGTTGTTGCTTGCAAGGATGGAAATACCATTTAATTGGCAGTCTGTGCTCCACCAATAATTTGTCTAATCTAGGCATTTCTTCATAGTTCCATGCAAAATAGTCTTTGGATTCCCTTAGTAATTCAACCAACCTCTTCTTGAAATATGCTCCATGGGCTGCATTGATGTAGATAGGTCTTTTGTTAGTCTTATATCGTAGATTGACTTCCTCTAGAGGGTCATGGNAGTAATTCAACCAACCTCTCCTTGAAATATGTTCCATGGGCTGCATTGATGTAGATAGGTCTTTTGTTAGTCTTATATTGTAGATTGACTTCCTCTAGATGGTCATGGATATCTGCCTTTACATTATCTAATTTCACAGGTGCAGACTAAAGATTCTCCACCCTATGTTATGATTTATGCTTTCTACACACAATCTAATCAATAGAGGCATCCACTAATGTCTTAACTTTTTATTCCAAGGTATATGTATACAACTTTGTTAATGTGGCTTTAATGATAGCCATCTTGCCATTCCAGAACCTTTTGTATGTCATATTCATCCATCTCTTTGAATTCTTTGCTTTCAAGCCTTGGCTGTAGGTAGCCAGACTTGACCAAGACATGGCAACTTTCTTCAATATACTTGTTGAATTGGATTTTGTAGCTGCTCTACCCAATTGAAGTTAGATCCTTATAATAGAAATGGCCTTCCACATTGTGTGCATCTGTAGAGAATGGATTGGTATCAACCCAATGTACTTCCATCCCTTTTCTTCCTTCATCATCTTTTGTTTGTTAGAAAGATTAGTGCTTGATGCAGGGACGATGGCACACAACGATTTGTATGTATCCAATCTTTTCCTAGAAGATCATTGAAGTTGGATGATGAATCCACCACAAAGAATGTTGTTATGGTATTCCTATTGCCTACAAGATTTTATACAGGCAATATTCCCATTGCAGGGGATGACCTTCCAACCAAATTACTGACTATCATGTTTTTATGAAACATGTCTTCATCTTTTTTGTTCAACACTTTCAGCATCCTTGAAGGTAGGATGTTGGCCATTGCCACATTGTCAACCAGAACTTTGCTAATAGTTTGACCATTGATGTGGGCCTATATGTATAATGGTCTTAGATGTTTAACTAGTTATTTCTTGGGGGAATACAACACCATTTTATTTGCCCCTAGTGCCTTTACTCTACATTTATAGAACTTCCATTAGGTCTAGTTTCATTCACAATTTTTGTGAAGACTGCCACTGATTTAGTGTTGTCTTCCACATGTCCCACTTGTTGGTTTGGTTGTCCTAGCTTAGCCTTAAATGTTTTAGGCGGAGCCACAATTATGTTGCATTCTATATCATCACTGAGGAAAGACTCTATATGTCTTCAAAATCCATAAGCTTCTCATCTTAAAGTATGTCTTTAACATTTTATTTTCTTTCTGCTGATGGGTTTTTTGACATCTTTGTTGGTTCTCCTTTACATAGATCCAGAATCTGTTTGAACTCAACAATCTTTTGATCAACGATGTCATGCTTTGTCTGGATTGCTTTGATCTCTTTTTGTTGTTCCTTAGTCCATGTGAAATTTTTATTCCCTATCAATGGACTAGGCTCCTAATAGGCCTTAAAAGGAGCAGGTTTTCACCTGCTCATCCAAGCGACAAACTTCCTTTGCTATCTCATTTTCTAAGTCTTGCTAAGTGCTTGGTACCATGCCCCAAAAGGGAATTTTGGATGCGGAAAATGGTGCCTTTTTTTATCATTGACTTAAGGAGGATTTACTATTCTACATCCAACTTTTGTTATGATTTCAAACCTCCTTTTTTTTTTCTTCTGATTTTGTGTTTCTTGTTTCCTAATTTTCTTCCAAAAACTTTGTCTGGCCATTAATGGTCTAGCAAAATGGTTAATCATTTGCAGCCACTCCTTTTTGGCTTGACCTTTGTAACTAGTATTTCTGGTGTGCCTTAAATTTCAAGAAAACAATAAAGACCATGCCATGTTGGTACATTTTCTATAATTTGATAATACCTTGGTCTACACCATCAAATTTTTTCTCAAAGTCATTATAGATTTGGACATCTCCTTCTCCTCTGGTGCTGAATTGGAGACTCTTGTTTGTAAATTCTCTCACTACATCATCTAATGGTATAGCATTTGGCTGGAACATTTCATTCGCACACTTAAAACACATAATTAGTGACTCATCTAGTGGTATAGCATATGGCTTTAACATTTCTTTCGCACACTTAAAGCACATAATTAGTGGCTCTTTCTCCCTAGGATCAAGAATGTTTTGGACTGGTTTCCTCATCTTGGGAACAATTCTCTCTTTTTCAACTATCAAATTGGTATCCTTCTTGTCTTCCTTCAAATTAGCAGACACCATATTAATATTAATATCTTTAAGGAAAGGATTTTTTTCAACACCCATGGTTTCTTGTTCTTTCGAAGCATACTTGAGCATCTTTTTTGGATTAAATCCTGCACAAGATTTCAAAAAATAATGCAGTTCTCAGTTGAATGCTTAAATCAGTTATGCCACTTGCAATATTCTTTTCCCTCTCTATCTGAGGGATTTTATTCCTTGAGACATGATAGTAAATTTTTGGTTGATAAACTCAATAAACAGAGCATCCGCTATCAATGGATCAAAAGAATACTTTCAATAGGTCAAGAGTGCATCATTCTTGAAAGGATGGCTAGATGACATGCTCACAGGATTCTCAATCTTTTTCAAAGCATGACACGTAATTGATGACTTCCCTATGATATGTACTATATTTCAACTTCTCCATCGAAGTCTTAGAAATAAGTCTCTAGTGAACTATTTTTCCTCTGTTGCTCTTCTCAAAGTAACATCTCATATCTGGTAGCCCTGACTAAGAGTTCAAAGAGATCTGTAAATTCCATTCTTTTGAATTTCTTTCTTAATTTAAAATACAAACCATTCTAGGGTAGTTTAATTAATTCAACTGCAGGTAAATAACCATGATATTTATTTCTATCTCTTTTTGAATCTGTCAATATATTGTCCTACATATTCATTTGATTTATACATCTTGATAGATCTGCCATTCAAACCTCTGATTCATTCCTACAAAATTGAGCATGAAAGTGTTCTTCCATTTCTTGCCAAGTTTGAATTGAATTGACTGACAAATTAATTCACTAAGCAAAGACTATTATTTTTAAAGATTGTGGGAACAATTTCATTTTTAAATTCCCATTATTTTCAATTTTACTACATTAGAAAGTGAATCTGTCTATGTGGTTTATGGTTGATTGATTTCTTCACCCGAGTAAAAGTGAAATTCTGAGATCTTATATCCCCTTGGAAATTCCTCATAATCAACTATTTCCTGCTACTGTTTGAGCAGCAAATAGTGGCCTTTTCTTGTACCCCTAAATCCACAAGTACCGATCAAGGACCAAGAAACCCATAGTGGATATGATTTTCTAAATATAGAAGTTTTGATTTTTCTAAGGCCAGGACCATACAGATCTTGAATTATCTCCACTAGTCAATTTCTATTAAAAGCCATGTTTTGGTGGCCTTCTAAATTTTCAAATTGATCAAAGGATTGTTCCCTACCCTTGGGTTAAATTTTTCAATGAGTTCCAATGGAGGCATATCATGCCTTTCATGACCCCTTCTAGGGAATTAATTCCTTCGCTTATTCATGTCCCAAAGATTTCTTCCTAGGAAGAAGTTAAGGAATATTTCAACAAGTTTTCCATCGAACACCATGTTGAAATGATTTTGGTGTGGCCTTTGATTTTCTGCCCCTAAGATTTTTGACAGGTCTCTCGTCAGTTAGTGTTGGTTATGGCCTCTAATTTCCTACAGAAGGCACCATAGAATTGGTGTTTCCTTCTTCCTTCGTTTGATTTCTAACAATAGTGGTTGTTTTTTGATTAACTAGTCCTGACATTGGTGTTTGGATACTCATCAATTAATGTATGACATTAAATAATCTTGTCTAATACCAGAATTAAGATTATTCAGTGCCAATTTCAGATTTTGCACAAACTCTTGCATCTGCATACTACACTACCCACTAGATTGACCATTTTCTGGATTTGTAGATTCCACTGGGTTGATATTTGAACTTGCTTCATGATTGCCACCGTTTGATGTCATTTTCATAGTTTCATTAGTGCCATACGATTTCATCTTGTTTCCTTGTTCGAACCATTTTCTTGATCAAAGTTTTTAACGTTATCCCACCAAGTGTGCCAAAAGGTTATTACTCCAAAATCTATTAGGATTGACAGAGATATCTCAATCAACAGATAATTTTTAGATGAATATTTATAGGGGTTCAAATGCCTTGTTTCAAGACTTCCTTGGATGAGAAATAATAAACAATCACATAGTGCAAGAACTAATAAAAAAGGATTCCTTTATTAATTCAATCGACAGGACTTCGGTTATAGAAAGACTGAATAAAGAGTTTTGATTGCAGTAATAACTACATCCTAAAACTAATTTAAAACTATTTCTAATAATGCCCAGATCATGGGTCTTTAGAAGTTTAAATGTATCCAGTCGTTTCCACTAAATGCCATTTTTTTTATAGGCAATTGTCTTTGACAGTTTTACTTATATCGACAATTACTGAATGGTAATCTATGATTATTTATTCTTTTTTCTTTTCAAATATAGTTGTGGTTATTGATCTCCTGCCTTTCTTCAGATTCTGTCACATGACCCTTTTTTTTTTGCACTTGGGATATTAAGTGTCAATACACTGAATATTTATGAGATTTGATATTTTGTCTAAATAAATACAAAATTGCTAAATAGACAAAGTGAATTCCAGTACTCTACATTGGATGATTATTATATTACATGTAGATGGTGATTACTAAATTGTGTGAGAGTCAGTTGCTCACTTGTTACATTGTTTATTGGATGATAAAATCATGTGATGGTGGTGACATAGTGTTACTGTTACATTGGATATATTCTTCTATTAATTGAGTTCTAGATTCTTAAATCATAATCTATAATCAAAAACAATAGTTTGAATTAATTAATAAAAATGATCCCTTAAGAATGATCACGTGAGACATATGTGAACACTTCATTAATCACTTTAAACCGTCATTTTTTATTGATTCAAAATGATAGAAATTAAAAATTTTAAGGACTAAAGTCACACAATTGAAATAATAAATATCAATTTTAAGTGGTAGTTCAAGTGATAACTGGGATGTACTGTAAACATAAAGTCTTGAATTTGAATCTTGGCCATGAGGAATTTATGTCTTATGAATACTCTAATCAAAATGTAAATAACTTGCATATGATCGGATCGGGAAAAAAAATTAATCGATGTATGTATAAGTTGTCCCAGACAACCCTGATCATTAAACAAAATAAAAAATAAAAAACAGAAAATACCAAAGCGGGACAAAAACAACACATGTTTGGGGGGACCAATGGTGTATTTTTGACATTTTTTTTTCCTGGTTTAATGGAGATAGTATTTTATTACACAGGACATATTTTACACGAGAAATGAGTTGTCGTGTCTCATGTAAATTTATAGATAGTATGTGTTGAAAGTCTAAAGTCAGCAAATCTCATTCCTAAAATCCATCACTCGGTTGCTTAGAAAATTAGAAAACAAAGCTGATTACTCGAATATGCACTCCAAAAATTCAGAAAAGCAAAAGAGTTGACAGTTGCTAACTGCAATCAAACATCAAAAATAGAATTGACGATTGGGACTTGAGTTACCGTACAGTTAAAAAAATTTCAGCATCATACTTCTAAAATTTACTATTTTGAAAAATGTTTTCATAACTTTTATGGGTCATTTTATACTCAAAAAGTTTATAATTTTTAGGGTTAATTTATTACTTTTTGAGTATTTTTACCATTATTATGGGTATTTTTACAATATTTATGATAACTATTTTTACCATTTTTCTTAAATACAAAACATTTATCATTCTGTGTGTGATTTACAATATTTATAAGTGTCTGTATCACATTTATGGATGTTTTTATTACTATTATGGTAACTATTTTTACATTTTTTTAAGAAGCACAACAGTGATAAAACTACCTACAAATATGATAAAAATTACAAAAAATGTGGTAAATCTATATAATAAAGTAGAACAAAGTTTAAATCCAGAGACAAAGAAAAGTCCAGATCGTTTTGAGATAAAACATAAACATATCCAACGGACAATATAATTCCAATATAAATAACGGTTCAGATCACCTCATAAATAGTGATCTGACAGTCTACAATGAGTAATATATTTTTCTTTCCCCCTCAACAACATTTCCTAACTCTCTCTATTCTATCTCTTAGAGACTTATCTGCAAAGGGGACTCTCAAGATTTATCTCAACCTGAAATATATTTTTAATTTCTCCCATTCGCCTCTCACTCACTCCCTCTCACTCAGAATACATCTCTCCATATGCCTGCATTTCACTGTCTCTCATAACTTATCTCTCTCTATTGCCTCTGTCACTGCCAGCTACCGCCACCGCCACCGCCAGCCATCATCACCACCAACAATACCATTCTCTCTATGCGCCACCGGACCAACCAGATGTCGGAATAGGTACGCCAGCCAAGTACTCCGTCTCTCTCACCTTCCCTCTAAACTCCCACAGAAACAGATTCGACACTCACACATAGATTCGGCACACACACAACACAGATTCACACACACACACATCTTTAGTTGATTACTCTTTGTGATTTCTGATCTTAGATTTGAGACAAGACTATAAGCTGCTGGGAAAGAAACTTCAGTAGAAATGGAAATTCTTTGAATTTTTTGTTTGATTCCATTTATTTTTTGGCGATTCTTGAGTGGACAGAGAGTTTAAATTGGAAAAAAATTCTTAAAGAGCTACGGGTGGTACTACTGCCACCACCACCACCATTGGTTGTTTTGAGTTTGTGAATTTTTGTTCAAGAGGGTTACTGCCACCCAATTTACAAAATGCTGATACTTAGTGCCATCTTTGCAGCAAAACAAGGAAGATGAAGAAGTATCTTCATTTCATTAAATAATGTCGATAACTTGAAAAAACATTCACTTTTCAACTTTGTACTGCATTTTCCCTCATGACCAATGTCAATGGTGAATGATGTAATGTTTCCCCCATGCATTTTCTTCCTCACTTGATTGTAATTTTCTTTTTTTATTATTTTGTTGTTTATATATATTTTTTTGTTGTATCCTCTTTTTTTATTACTCAGACTATGAACGATAAAGAAGGATAATTTGTCACTGTGTAAGTTTCTTTCTTTGCTCCACCAAAAGTTCGTTTTTTTTTTTTTGCTTAGTTATGCATGTTTTATTTACTTTATGATTTTTAGTTAATGTCACTAAGTTTCATGTAAGCAAACTCTACTTCAATTTGAAGAACTGAATTTTCTATTTGAACAGAGTTAGAGTGATTATAATATGTGCTTCATTTGGATAACGAGTAATCATGGTGAATTTTTTGGTTTTATTTCATTTATTTTTTTGGTTCGATTCCATTTGTTGATTGATTCTGATTCTCAAATTTTTCTTCCGATCATTGTAAAACCTATGAATTCACAAACCCATTAATCAAGTTATCAAAAAATAGAATTGGAAAGCAAATATTATGGAGAAAGTATAGAAAATTATAGAAAATAACCTCTACGAGCATGAACAGGGTTGACCAATGTACTGTAATAATCACAATTTAGTTACCTGTGCTCAAATAATTTTTTATTTTTAGTTGACTTGGGTGGTTAAATGATAGTTGTTTGTATATTTTTTGTACTTAATTATACAGAAAGTGAGATCAAGATGCTCTAATCATCTTCTACATCCCCAATATACCAGTTGTGACGGAAATTTAATGCAATTAGTTTCTTTTGGTTTGGTGCAATTAGATTCTTTTAGTTTCGACCACTTTGGTGCAATTATGCAATTTGGGCCCTTCTTTACGTACTATGGACTTCACAAGCAATTCATGGCATTGATGGTTTAATCTTAAACTTCACATTTTTGTTTGCCTTAGCCATGGATCACTATAATTCGAAGTGCTGAGATTTTGTGCATTAGCAACATTGATGCACATGTTTATTGATGGAGAAATCTTTACTCTTCAAGCAATATTTTATTATTTTATTTTATTGCCCAAACAATAATTAATTAATTTTTTTGATAGGGCATGTTAGTTCATTTGTCTTTGAACTGGGTTTAGTGAGCGATGAAGGTTTCACCTTTTGTCAGGTAAGTTCTTAAAATTATATCAATTTTTTTAAGTTTACATTCTTTAGTATTGCACCTGTTGTTGTGACGAGCTCTATGCTTCGCCACCCATTTTAGTGGTAACTAACATGAATAGGTGAGAAGTGAGTTTGGATTCTATGTTTTTAGGGAATGAGTGATTATTATACAAATATCCTTCTGCACATTAGGGGATTTTATGGAGTTGAGTTGCGTACTAATTGGAGGATCTCAGGCCATATATATTGGATATTGCAAATTAGTTGTGTGTGTGGTCTGATATTCATGTTGTCAAAATGTGTGAAAAAACATCAATGGTGCTGCATTTACTATAAGCGATTGATCACTTTATGATTAGCAGAAATAAAAGGTTTTACTTGCCCTATTTCCTATTGTTTCATGATGTACCATATATTATGAGACTATTCTATAGTAATTGTATGGTTTCATGTTGTTGACTTATTTACTACTGCTTGCGGTACTTAATATTGTAGTAAGTTGTACTGATGAATTTTTAAATTTTTTTATATGGTGCATTCAAACACAAGTCTTAATGCTTTGTGGGGTACTATGCAATTTATGATACATGGGTTGAAAGCAAACTAGATAGTTTATATGACTGATTTGTTTATACATGTAAAATTTCAATTCATAGTTCAGATTTGAACACACACGCATAAAATCCCATTACATGTTTGATTTTGTTTGAATTATTCTATTAAATTGGTTATGGAATGATATTATGAGTATGATTGTAGTGTGAATTGATATAAGTTGTGTTTCTTTAATTAAATGTTTGATTATATAAGTATGTGCACATGGTGATATTGTCTAGGGGCCACATTTTTAAGGAAAATTTTGTCGATTTTTTTTAAAAAAAATGGCTCATATTGATTTGCATTTTTTCTCAATTTTCTTGATTAGTTATTGTGTAATATAGAATATTGGGGCATGGACAATTCCTTTCGATTTTTTTTTATGAGTTATATAGTGCCTTTAAGTACGGACAATTAATAGTTTTCAATATGATACCAAAATTTTGAATTTTGGTACCATAGTCAACTCTTGATGATAGATAAGAGGGTTAGCCTTAACCATCGAAAAGTAATTTTTTTGATCATTTGTAAAAGTGATACATACAAAGTTTTAGGGTTAATTGTATTAGAGGTCTCTAAATTATGAAGTTTGTTTTATTTTGGTCTCCAATATTTCAATTGCATCATTTTGATTCTCAATATATTAAGTACATCATTTTGATCTTTAAAGTATTAAGTATATTTTTATGTGGTCCCTCAAGTAAACAACGTTCAGGTTACTAATAATTTTTTATTGTAAACTTATGATCTAATACTTAAATATGGATAAAAAAAATAATTTAAATAACTCTTGACCAAATTTTTATTAAAATTTTGACTAAAAAACTCTCCAAATTACACAATTTTGAGAATGTTTGGTCAAGAGCTACCTAGAATTCTTCTCTCTCTCTCTCTCTCTAATTATTTGATAAGTGGGCTTAATTCATATTTAACCAAAATAATTGGACTATATCTTCTAATTATTTGTTAATTACCTTTCTTTTAATATGTTTTCTAATAACTTGAATTAGACGTGTTTAGTAGACACGTCTTTTTTTTGCGAAATAAAACTTTATTAAAATACAACTAAAACTTTATAGTTTTTCTGTCAAAGTCAGTTTGCTAAGCACAACTTTCGTACGAAGATGAGATTAGCAACCACGATTTTACTGAGGTTTTATTTACCAAACATTATTTATTTGGATTTTTAAATTAAAATTAAATACCCTCTGATTTGACTTAAAAAAATTATTAGATCAACAATCGCGTCTCTTTGGTCCATTTATTAAAATCCAAATAAGATTATTTGTTTATTTAAAAAAAAATCAAAATTTTCTTAAACGGTTGGGTCTTTGCCCTTTCATTAATAATCATACAAAAAACAATCTACCAACAACATAATTTTCAACTCATCAGGGGAATTGTAAATCCAATTACAAGAATGTAAACGCCTATTTGTTGATCTAGGCATCCAGTTTCGGTTAGACAAATTCACATGCGGCAAAGAAAGAGAAAAGAGAATATGGGACTTTAAACCTTGTTTTTTTGACAATATTTAAGTTACGAATACAACAATATTTAAGTATGTGTGGAAAATTTAAGAATGGTTCATTGGTTCAGTTTGGTCACTAATACCTTAGAAGTTTCAAATTCAATACTTTTCATATTCTCTACGGTTCAGTAAATTTTGTTCCTTAAGAAACATGTGTTAAACCCACTCAAGCTATGATAAACTGTACTCGAGCTCGAAGGAGTAGCCGGCGCAAGTTAAATATCTTGTAGCAAAAAAATAAAAATAAATATTGACCCAGTAATGTAGAATTTGAAGAAGGTCAGGTATATGCAATCTTATTTCAATATTCGTAGAAACTGTTGTCGTGACTCAAATCCTTCACATACAAACATAGAAAAAGACAGTCCAATACACGAGACTCTTGCTGTTGCAGTAGATATACATAATCTTTATCTCTGCATGCAAATATATAGTTTTCGCGATTTTCACCCTTAACGCCCATATTACAACAGAACAATCTTACTATTATGCAACATCTGGGGACATAACTATGAGGAGGCCACCCCCCTCCCCCCTCAAATTTTAAAATTTTTCATTATTCCTCCTATATTTTTAAAAATTTTTATTATTAACCTCTAACTTTTAAAAACACCAAATGTGTAAATATCTCTCCTTGGTGTATTCAAACAGATCAATAACTTAATATTTAGTAACCATTTAGGATGTAATCACATGAATGAGTTTCGTTTATACTGATGAAGATGCTTGTTGAATTATTTTGATAATGTAGAGAAAAAATAAGTGACTTTTTTTTTTAAAAAAAAAAGTATGGAAATAAATATGGTTTATATTAAAATCAATTGGTTGACTTATAATTCATTGTTATTATGATATCATATGAAACTATTATTTGCAACCTTGAGTTATAAGAAACAAAAAAGAGCAGATTATCCCAAATGAATTTTTATGATGACTTGAACAACTTTTGAGTTTTGTGTTCAAAAATAATTTTTTCAATGTCATTGCATAAAAATTAAATTTAATAAAATTTTTATAAATAAAAATTTATCATTGACAATGACAATTGAATAAACCTATTGAATTAAATTTTTGTCTATGTTATTGTTAGTCCTCTCGAGATAAAATTCTGATTCCATCGCTAACAATATTATTGTATGGTTAAAATAGCATTGAGAGTGGTATCTTCGTATATAGCATTATTCTAATCAAGGATATGAAACTCATATATTCTAAACTGAGGAAAGATAGTACAATACATTAAATATAATTACTTTACGGTAAAACAAATCGAATACTTTGTACACTATTACTCTAATCGCAACGAGATTCACATGAGACATTTAGGTGGTTGTTGCCTACTTTGACAACCAATCACTTGACCCACCATTTGCCTGGAAATGTTAGACTGAAATGTTGGTGGTAGTTAGATTAATCTATTTTACACTGTTAGATAGACTTATTGAAGTCTGCTATATTTTATATTATAGACTAGAACACGAAATGCATTGCCTGTGAATATATTTAAATAATAAATTGTATGTCGAATAATTAAATCTTATATTAATTATTACTAAATCTAATTATTGATCTACTCTGCTCTGGTTTAAGCACTTAATTTGTCATTTTTATGTATCTTCCCGACTTCTTTAGACATTTTCTGTTTTGGTTATGGGGAAGTTTTATTGTAAAATTATTATTCTTTACTATTTCTACATTTAAATATATTATTATATTTTGTTTTATATCCAATAGATTGATAAAATTATAAACTATTATTTGTATCATAATATTATGATATTGTTGCATATAAAAAAAATTATATGGACATATAATTGACAATAAAATTTAATTTTCAACCACATATATAATAATATAATATAGATTATATATATATACTAGTCATAACCCCTGCCTGAAGGCACGGTAGAACAAAAAATTCGAGTCCTAAAAAACCGATATCACTATAGTACATAATAATTTTTATTTCCTTTATTTATTTGATTAAATCATTCAAAATTTATTTTTACCCAACAAAATTGACTTTTGAATTTGTATGATTCGTGTTTGTAGTATTGTTTAAATGAAAGAGAGAGATGCAGATGAATATTTTCGTGATACATACAATCTATCTAATATTTATTATATAATTTTCCTTTAGAGATATAGAAAAATATTTTCGTAATATATTATCTCTTTGTGATATATTATATCTATTTATAGAGAGATGCAATATTTGCTTGAATCAGGCGCTATCTAATAGTTTTGTGAGATATAGAGGAAAATATTATGAAAATTGATACTTTTTGCATGAATTTAGCGTGAGAGGGAGAGATACAGATGAATGAGAGAGAGAGAGAGATTTGCTTGATTTAAGGAAAAGATTTAGGCGAATTAAATTTTGGAATATCAATTTTAGAAACTATAAATTTTGAGCAGCAAAAATTGTTCAAAATGTATGTGTGAACATTTGAATTGATTTATAGTTTTTATTACTTGGTTTAATTTTTAGTCTAGTTGGCATTTTACATTAGCCCAAATTTTACATCACATTCACTATGACCTTCGAGAGCTTTCAGAGTCCTATACTGCACTGGAACAAAAATTTGAGACCTTCACTATTGATATGACCGATACAAAATAATCAGTCGACTTGTTAAGTGATGAAGTTAAAGGAATAAGGCAACAACTTTCTCAAATTACTATTCAACTAGCCCAATTGAGTAAGTTTATTGAAAGACGACCAATAGAGTATGACCAGGGTGAGTCACCAGTTTCACCTAAGTTCAGACAAACACACTATATTAGGCATCTGCCTCCCCCGATAGATCCTACTGACTCATGTCAAGGTGTTCTACTCATTCTGCAAGTAACTCAGGGTAGCCGAGTTTAGTGTTTAGATAGGAGCCCACCTCTTAATACCATTTTTGGATAAAACGTAGGTCGCAGGAATTTTTAGGAGGATCCTGCTGAGGTAGTCATGTCTGACTACTCAGTAGAGGGTGATATGGATGGTTATCGTGAGCCCTTCTGATTACGTGTCAGGTACCATATGCCTCCCCCTCCGCGTTACCATCATCCTTGACATAGACATGACCATGAAGAATCTAGGGATATCACACAAAGAGCCAAAGTGGATACTCCAAGTTTTGCTGGTAGGTTAGATCCTATTGTTTTCTTAGATTGGTTTGATTAAATGGATGACTATTTCATTGGTATTATATGTCTGACCACCATCGGGTTCGTTTTTCCAAATGAAACTCATTGGTTTAGCTAAGAGATATTGGCAGGGAGTCCAACGAGACTAAGATCGCTTAGAGGGAAAACCCATTACTTTATGGGTTGAGATGAAACAAAGATTGTGAGATAAATATTTTCCTAGTTACTATGAGCGACAAATCTTGAACAAGCGGATGAACTTGCGTCAATTGACCTCGAGTGTGACTGATTACCTAGCTAGATTTGAAGAGCTCTTTATGCGATGTGACATAAAGGAAGAGTCTTGGGTAACAATTACAAAATTCATTAATGCTTTAAGACTTGAGATTAAGAGAGAGATTAACTTATACTCTCCTGAAACAGTTGAGGAAGCATATTATAAAGCCTTAGAGATTGAAAAATACCTTAGGCCACCCTTTTAGTGTCGTATGCCTTATCAAACTAGAGAGTCTCAATGATTGAGGTCAATCCCATTTGATAAGTCTCGAGGCGTTCCCCAGTCAGGGCCTATCACATCCAGGGGTAACACTTACCCTAACTCGAGAGTTAATGCCACTAGGGGTTGAGACTCTACACTCTTGGGTTCTCGCCAAGATAGTTCTTCCATAGAGTGTCACCGTTGTCATGGAAAGAGTCATATTACTTCACAGTGCCCTCAGCATACCTTGACTATTGACCAGGGGTTAGGGAATTCACTTAACCAAGAGAATGTTAACCAAGAAGTTGATCCTTCAGATGAGAAACCCCTAGAGTTGCTAGATGAAGGTGAGGAAGAATGACAGAATGATGACACCGGTGTTAGTGTGATGAGATGCATCTTATCCACCCCTTCAGGCATAGAAGCATGGAAACGCACAAGCATATTTCATACTTTAGTCCGATGTGGGGGTCAAGTTTTCAAGGTCATCATTGAAGGGGGAAGTTCATTGAATGTCATCTCTAAGTCAGCTGTAGCTCAGTTTTAGCATAAGCCAGGGTTACACTCACAACCTTACAAGGTTGCATGGGTTGACAAGACCTTTTTGTTAGTCTCGTAGAAATATTTGGTCCCTATTCAAATGGGTGACTATTCAAATCATATATGGTGTGATTTCTTACCCATGGATGTCTCTCATGTCTTGTTAGGTCACCCGTGGCTTTTTAATCTAGATGTGACAAACTATGGGAGAGACAATACCTATTTTTTTAAGCACAAAGGGAAAACCATCAACTTAAAACCGGTAAAACCCTCAGAAGGTAATAATTCAAAGCGTAGGTCATCTTCCCAGACAATTCATAAAAAAGACCTTCACATCTTGACTCATAGAGAATTTGAAAAAGAGAAAAAAAATTATGGCGTAGTTGTCAAAGAATTTTTTCAGAGTCATTTGGAATCTAAGGACGATATTTTGCCTGAGGTTGGTAGTCTATTGAGAGAGTTCCACGATGTGATCCTTGAGGAACTACCTGATGAGTTGCCACCAATGAGAGATGTTCAGCATGCTATTGACTTAGTTCCAAGATTTTAGTTGCCTAATCTTCCCCATTATCGTATTAATTCCACTGAGCATGTTGAACTCCAAAGGAAAGTAGATAGAATTTTGCAAAAAGGGTCTTTTTTTCATAGTCTTAGTCCATGTGTTGTCCTTGCTTTATTGACCCCTAAGAAAGATGTCTCTTGGAGAATGTGTATTGATAGCCATGCCATTAACAAAATTACAGTCAAGTATCGATTTTCTATGCCGAGATTTGAAGATATGCTTAACCTTTTGGCCGGTGTACTATGGTTCTACAAAATAGATTTACGTAGTGGTTATCATCAAATCTGAATTAGACTGGGAGATGTATAAAAAACTGCCTTTAAAACCCAAGATGGACTTTATGAATGGTTGGTCATGCCTTTTGGATTGTCTAATGCGCCTAGCACATTTATGAGGGTTGTAACTTAGATATTGCGTCATTTCCTAGGAAAATTTGTGGTGCTCTATTTTGATGACATCTTGATCTACAGTCAGTCTAAAGAATAACACTTGGATCATCTTCGATAGGTTTTTCAGACATTACATGTGGAAAAATTCTATGCAAAACTTAAGAAGTGCTCCTTTATACAAACTCAAGTGTTTTTTTCTTGGATTTGTTATTTTTGCGCATGGTATTACAACTGACCCAGAGAAAATTCATGCTAATAGGAATTGGTCAGTGCCAAGAACAATTTCTGAAGTTTGAAGTTTTCATGGTTTGGCCACCTTCTATAGACAATTTATTAAGGGACTTAGTTCTATTATGGCTCCCATCACATGTTGCAAGAAAAAATGGGAGTTTCAATAGACTCTTGTTGCAACTACAACCTTTCAAGAAGTTAAGCACAAGATGACAAAGG
The DNA here is from genome assembly GCA_963454935.2 of Ilex paraguariensis. NCBI lineage: Eukaryota > Viridiplantae > Streptophyta > Magnoliopsida > Aquifoliales > Aquifoliaceae > Ilex > Ilex paraguariensis. The sequence continues at coordinate 275,422 of CAUOFW020004358.1, read as the reverse complement.
CACCCATCCTTTGACATCCAAATTTTTCTAAGGTGTTTGAGGTTGCCTGTTATGCATCTGGTATAGGGATAGGTAGAGTTTTGATTCAAGAGGGTCATCCTATTGCTTACTTCAGTGAAAAACTCAATGAAGCTAAACAACGATACTCTATATATGACAAAGATTTCTACTTTGTGGTAAAAGCTCTCAGCCATTGGAGGTATTATCTATTGTCATATGAGTTTGTGTTATATTCTGATGATCAGGCATTAAAATACCTTCACTCCTAGAGAAGATTGAGTATTAAAAACGTTAGGTGGGTTAAGTTCCCTCAAGAGTATACTTTTGTTCTTCACCACCAAGCGGGCATTGAAAACAAGCCTACGGATACTCTTAGCCATGTAGTTGTTGTTTTATAGACTATGAGTGTTCATGTGATTGGCTTTGATAGGTTTAGAGATGAGTATGTCTCTTGTCCTGACTTTGGTATCATTTTTCATGATGTTTAAGCCGTTAACCGTCATGAATACATTGACTTCCTCCTTAGAGATGATTACTTGTTTAGAGGGTGGTGCTTATGTATTTCCCGCACTTCACTTAGGGATTTCCTGATTTGGGAATTACATGCGGGAGGTATAGTGGGCCACTTTTGGTAGGGATAAGACATTTTCACTTGTTAAGGCTAGGTTTTATTGGCCCACTTTGAGGCATGACATTATTAGGATAGTGTCACAATGTCATACTTGTCATTTAGCAAAGGGTAGGAAACAAAAAACTGGGTTGTACACACCATTACCAGTTTCACATACACCATGGAGAGACCTTAGTATGAACTTTGTGTTAGCCCGTAATCATGATTCCATTCTAGTTGCCGTGGATCGGTTTTCTACGATGGCCCATTTCATTCCTTGCACTAAGTCTGCTAATGCCTTACATGTAGCAAAGTTATTTTTTTGAAAGGTCATCCGATTACATGGGTTGCCTATTTCCATTGTGTCTGATAGATATGTCAAGTTTGCAAGTTATTTTTGGAAGACACTTTGGAAACTCTTTGGGACTAGTCTTAAGTTTTTCTCTTCCTTTCATCGCCAAACTGATGGTCAAACTAAGGTTGTCAATCGTAGCTTGAAAGATTTGCTTAGATGTCTAGTGGGTAAGAATATGGAAAATTGGGATTTATTGTTTCCTATTGCTGAATTTACCTATAACAACTCCGTCAACAAGTCATTTGGTAGATCCCTTTTTGAGATTGTTTATGGCCATTCCCCTAGATAGCCTATTGACTTGTTACCTTTAGATTCCTGCCCTTAACACTCAGTTGAAGCTTTTGCCCAGCATATTCATGACTTGCATTCTGACATAAGACAGAAAATTACATTAAGTAATGAAAATTATAAATTGGTTGTAGATGTTCACAATAGGAATAAAGAATTTATTGTGGGAGATTATATCATGGTTCATGTGAGCCCTGAACGTTACCCTAAAAATTCTTTCAAAAAGTTACATGCTCGAGCCATTAGCCCTTTTTGTATTCTTCGTAAGCTTGGACCTTATGCATATTACCTTGAATTACCTTTGAATATGAGTATTAGACCTATTTTCAATGTGGAGGACTTGTTTCCTTATCATGGTATTTTTTAGCCTTCTATGTTGCTAGCAGGTGTTCCTACAGGTGGAGTTGCTTCATCATCAACTTCACCTACAGTTCCTATTCTTCCACCTTTTCCACCACAACTGCATGACCAGATTGTAGATGTAATTGAAGATTAGATTATGGGCTCCTCGGATGGAGGATATCGTCGTTATCTTGTTTGGTGGAGAGATCACCCAGAGATTGATGCTTTATGGATTACTGAGGAGGAGTTTCGTCGGCTTGACCCTGATCTTCTAGGGCATTATCATGATCATATATCTACGGAGGCGAGTTCTTTTTAGCCAGGAAAAATAATAGGAATCAGATTATATTTCGTTATACTAGGTGCACACGTAGGAATTATGAGTTATTTCTCATTTTTCTTTTTAGGGACTTAGTTGTTATTTTGACTATTTATTTATTTTAGAGTTTGTGCTCTACTTATATATAGGGGGTATAGTACTTGTTTTGACAGACTTTGATTATTGTTGATTATTATTGAATACAAATATTATTTTCTCCTCAAATTCTTTCTCTTTTCTCATCCATATCTTCTTCTCTTCTCATCCCTAATTATTTCATTCCTCGTCTACATCATGTCAACTATATAAATTAGTAAGGGAGACATGCCACCTCTAAAACATGACATTGTTCTAGGGAATGTTCTGGAATTTCAAGGTGATCATTCTACTACGTAGCACCTCAGTAATGTAATTTTGGTAATGAATCGATAATTAAAAATTTTGGGTGATGTCAAATTCCTAGCGCAAAGAATGTTTGATATATATATTTCAAAATAATCTATATATACATGTTATGATGACTTGTATTTCAAGTCTGTGGATCCAAATAAATCTGATGGCATTAGTGTTTGTGTTAAAAGCCATCTTAGTAAGAGTTCAAGAAATAGTTGGACACTTTGGATAAGGATCAAGAGTCTTTGTCTTTCAATACAAGTTTGTTTCATTATTTAATTGGGAAAAATTTTGGTTGGGTCAGGAGATGAAAACTTCCTTATTTATTAAGACTTTGACTATATGAAGTATTCTTTATATATAGAAGTCTTTTGGATATCAAGAATGCTACATCCACCAAATTATTTACCAACTTTTAAATTCCAAATCAATATAAACCACATGATCAGTAGATTCCAAACTCTCACTAACCATCCAATTGCTATCAATGAGACACATCATTTGGGATTCAAAAATTTGGTAAAATGTTTGGTGGACATTTCGCTTTGGATATTGGCCTTAGGCGTTCAACTATATTGAAGAGCTTGATGACGACAATTTGTTTTGTCTGATAAATTGGGTCTGCTCTATTTGTTTTTGGGTCTTCTTCGAGAAAGCCAATATTGGCTAAAGAAGATTTTTGGCACTATTAATCTTGTAATAGTGATATAGAAAATAGACGTTCTCTTTTTGCCTTTATTTCGGGAACGTTTTGTAATCTGCAACCTTTAATAGTGAAATTTTACCACTGTGTTTCGTTCTTGGACGTAATCTTTCTTGTTGAGCCGAACCACGTAAATCTTGTGTGTTATATTTTTCTATTTCATCGCGTTATTATTTTTCTTGTGAAATTGGTTCATAACAAACTGGTATTAGAACTATTGGTTTCGGGATGGTTGCAGCAAAATTAAAGATAGAAAAATTTGATGGTCAGAACAATTTTAGTTTATGGAAAATTAAAACAAAGGCATTTTTTCGACAGCAAGATTTGGAAAAGGGCATTGATGGATTTCTATCCAAGGAGATAGATTAGACTAAGTTGCTAATATTTAAGATAAAGCACACAATGCAATTCAATTGCCTCTTTTTTATGAAGTCCTTCATGAGTTCATCGATGAAGACTATGCCGAAGGGCTATGGAAAAAGTTGGAGAGTTTGTATATGAAGTCTCTTGCCAACCATTTGTATCTGAAGTAACGGTTGTATACACTCAAGATGAAAGAATGTACGCCCATTAATGAACATCTTGACGAATTTAAAAGAATTACTATGGACTTGAAAAATATTAATATGAAAATTAGGGATGAAGATCAAGCCCTTATAGTGTTATGCTCAATGCTTGATTCGTTTGATAATTTTGTTAATTTGATGTTGTATAGGAGAGACTCAATCTCCTTAGTTGATGTGAAATCCTTTTTAAATTCTAAGGACTTGCGTACTAAATTGAATGGTAAAATCAGTGATGCTCAAGTTGAGGGTTTGTTTGTGAGAGGTCATCATGTAGTTCCTCTAATAATAATAGAGGTCGATCCATTGAAAGCAATTCAGATAAAGGAAAATGAAAATTTGGATATCGATCATAGTGTAGGAAGAAACAGAATAATGTTGAATGTTTCTATTGTCACAAAATTGGTAATCACTAGCGTGATTGTTTTAAGTTGAAAAATAAAGGGGACATAAAAAATCAAATCCTTCCAATTCTTCTAGTGTTGATGGTGTTGTAGAAGATACATCTGATGGTTCAGATAATGTCCTTATAGTTGTTAATCTTTGATGGACATTTTAATGATGAGTGAATTCTTAATTCGGGTTGTTCCTATCATATTTGCCCTAATAGGGAATGGTTTATCACCTATGAATCAATCAATGGTGGTTCAATCTTGATGGGAAATAATATTGCTTGCAAGGTTGCTGGAGTAGGTACTATCCGAATTAAGATACATGATGGGATTGTGAGGACTTTGGCAGATGTATGACATATTCTAGAATTAAAGAAGAATTTGATTTCTTTGGGTACTTTAGATTCCATTGGTTGCAGGTTTTCTGCTGAATGAGGAGTTATGAAAGTTTGTAGAGGTTTACTGGTTGTGATGAAAGGTAAAAACATTAATGGCCTCTATATTCTTTAAGGTGATACTGTAATTTGTGAAGTTATAGTGTCATCTTCAAAATTTTCAAATTTAGAATACTATCCAATTATGGCATATGTGTTTGGGCTACATGACCGAGAGGGGAATGAAAGTCTTGTGTAAATAGGATTTGTTTAGAAAATAGGAAATTGAGAAGCTTAATTTTTGTGAGCATTGTGTCTTCGAGAAATAGTGCAGAGTCAAGTTCATTACAACTATTCATATGACTAAATGTACAATTGATTATATTCATTTAAACCTTTGGGGTCCTTCTCAGGTTCCATCAAACGGTGGTGCTCGGTATTTTTTGACCTTTATTGATGATTATTCAAGGAAGGTTTTTGTTTATTTTCTGAAATGAAAGAGTGATATTTTTTCGAATTTCAAGCAATGAAAGCTTTTGATTCAGAAATAGACATACGAGCAAATCAAGCATCTCAGAACATATAATGGTTTGAAATTTTTTGGAGGTGAGTGTAATGAGTTCTGTAACGATGAAGGCATTGTCAGGTATTGCACTGTCTGTTCTACTCCATAGCAAAATAGGGTTGCAAAGAGGATGAACATGACTCTTTTGGAGAGAGCACATTGTATACTCTCTAATGCAAGGTTGTTTAAATATTTTTGGGCTAAGGCTGTTTGTCCTACTTGTTATTTGGTTAATTGTTCTTCATCCACTACTATTGAGTTGAAGACTCCATATGAGGTATAGTTTGGTACTCCTGCTGATTATTCTGATTTAAAAATATTTGGTTGCATTACTTATTATCATGTGAATGATGGTAAGCTTAAGCCTAGGGCTAAGAAGTGCATATTTATTGTTATGCTAATGGTGTGAAATGATATAGATTGTGGTGTTATGATCCTAAATTGCCTAAGTTTATAATCAGTAGGGATGTTGTATTTGGTGAATCTTCTATGTTTCATTCGAGAAAGGAGTTTGTAGTTTCTACAAGGAAAAAATATGGTTATTTCAAGGAGGTGGAGCTACAGGTGGAAGCTTTATAGAAAGTACAATAGTTCAACCTATTATAGATTTGCCTAGTTCTAGTTCTAGTTCTAGTTCTAGTGATGATCAACAGGTGGAACAACAATATAGTATTGCAACAGGTAGGGAGATGAGGCAAGTGAGGCTTCCTCAGAAATATGGGTATGTAGACTTGGCGGCGCACATACTCTATCAGAGGAGTTTGGTGTTCAGGAAGACGTTCCAATCACAATGAATTTTCCTCTAAAGGTAAGGGATTCCATCCTACAAACCAAAACAATCGCGTTATGCCTCCAGCAAATCAGTCTGCTTTTCCTCTGTCAAGTCAAATAAAGAACGCAATCGGGATTTAACTTGAGAAATTTGTGGCAACGTGGGCATGAGGCATTAAACTGCTAGTATAGGTTTGACAACGCCTATCAGCCCAATGGTGTGCCTCAGGCCCTTGTTGCGTTAACAATTAATAGCGGGGCAAAAGATCAGTAGTGGATAGCAGATATGGGAACTTTGGCACACATGACATCCAATCTAGGTATTCTAAAAAATTTACGCCCTTATACCATCTTGGATCATGTTATGGTAGGTAATGGTCATCTTTTTTTTATTACACATGTTGGTGAAACAATGATAGGAACCCATTCACACACTCTTAAACTTAATAATGTTTTACTAGTACCAAATCTTGAAAAAGAACTGCTATCAGTTGGTCAATTAACTACTGGTTAACCACTTAATTGTTAGTTTTTTGGTGTTGGTTTCACTATAAAGGACAGGGCCACCAACCATATACTACTGAGAGGACACAAACGGGGTAACCTTTACTTTATCCTTTTTTTGCCTGAGGTCCACTTCTCGATGAGATTTCAAGCTATGAGCAATGATGTTTGGCATCAGAGGCTAGGCCATCCACAAGCAGCTTCTGTTTCCAATCTACAATCCCGCAAATTACTTAAAGTTCTTGCCAAAAATAAAACCACATCCATATGTGAAAGTTGTCAAATAGGAAAATTCAATCAACTTTCTTTTCTTATCTCTTCAAATAAAAATTATGGTTTACTTGAAGAGCTCCATTGTGACCTTTGGGGGCCTACTACTGTTAATTATGTTGACAAGTTCTCCTATTATGATGTTTTAGCTGATGAATTTAGTCGATATATGTGGTTTATACCATTGAGACATAAATCTGAATTGCTTACATCTTTTTGTTTATTTGTTACATTCCTTGATTGTCAATTTTCAATAAAAATCAAGGTTTTCCAATCTGATGGCGGAGGAGAATTTACTTCCAACATCTTTGAAAATTACTTACAAGAATTGGGAATCATCCACCAAGTCTCGTGTCCTCAAACACCGAAACAAAAATGGTATTACTGATGTCACCACCAAATTATTTGTGAATTGTGGCTTACTATGTTGTTTCACAATGGTATGCCCAAATGTTTCTGGGTAGAGGCCTTCTCTACGGCTGTCTTTTAAATCAACCGTATTCTGACTATTACTCTTGGCAATGACGCACCATTCTTCAAGTTTTATGTTAGACATCCAACCTATACCTACTTGAGAGTGTTTGGACCAAAATGTTTTCCATACATCTGGAATGCTCAAGCCACCAAATTTGACCCCAAGTCCCTTCCATGTGTGTTCATGGGCTATAGCAATAGATACAATGGCTATAAGTGCTTTTATCCCCCTACCAGACACATTTATGTTTCCCAACATGTAGTCTTTGATGATGGGAATTCTCCCTTCAAAAAACCAGCAAGCTTACACTCACCTTTAGCATCTCCTAAGGTTATGTCAACCTTCTCCAAATGGTTAGAGTCACGGTCTCCCACTAGCCCCATACACGACTCACCCCACCACTAGTATTTTAGCTACCTCTAACATTTAATTGATGCAGGATTAGCTTGATACAAATATGCCTTCTATGCTGCCATTAGTTACAGACCAAACAGATGATGACACTGTCATCAATGTTGACTGCCGCACCAGCGCTTACCATACCCCTCATTATGAGTGAAATAGAGGAACATTCTCTTTCTTTCGAGCCACCGAGTACCTCTATTAGCAACTTTTCCCTTACTGATTTTGAACAACCTACTGAGCTTGCTAGCTCTAGTGTTGCCCCCTCACTCCCCAATGACAGCACCGCTACTTCTCTTTTTGAATCTGTCATGCTTCTTCATCCTATGGTCACACCAGCAAATGTAGGTATCCATAAACCTAATCCCAAGTATGTTGATCTTCATAAACTGCACTCTATTCCTAAGGAACCAAAGAGTATCCGTTACTCCTTGAAACTTGAATGGTGGACTCATGCAATGCATGAGGAATACGCACTCCATCATAATAACACTTGGTCCCTTATTCCTTGAAATTTTGATATGCATGTTATTGGATGCAAATGGGTCTTCAAAACGAAACTCAATGGTGATGGGTCCTTCAATAGTTTAAAGGCCCGCTTAGTGGCCAAAGGCTACCATCAAATGGACGGTGTTGATTATGTCAATACATTATCCCTAGTCATAAAACCATGTACAATTCGTATAGTTCTCACCATTGCGCTAGTTCAAAAATGGGAGATTAGACAATTAGATGTCAAAAATGCCTTTTTACATGGTTTTCTCAATGAATACGTCTTCATGGAACAACCACCAGGCTTCGTTGATAGCTCTGTCCCTAATCATGTTTGCAGATTAGATAAAGCTCTTTGTGGTTTAAAGCAAGCTCCTAGAGCTTGGTTTGATAGATTTAGTAGTTTTTTTTACTAGAATTTGGATTCTTTTGTAGCATGTCCGACCCATCCCTTTTTATTTGTCATTTGACTAGTGGAACCTTAATTTTATTACTCTATGTTGACGATATAATTTAACATGATCTAATATCTACTTACTCAGTGAATTTATTCATGCACTCCATCTTGAATTTGCCACGATGGATCTAGGTCCCTCAAATTATTTTCTTGGTATTCAAGTGACTCCTACTACTAATGGGTTATTGTTATCTCAGTACAAATATGTTCTAGATATTATTGAACGTGCACAGATGAAAGATTGCAATCCAATTGCAATGCCAATGCCTCCCAAAATGAAGACCTCTGTTAGTGATGTTCCTTTCTCTGACCCTACTCATTATCGTAGTATCGTTGGTGCCCTTTAGTACCTCACATTGACTAGGCCAGATTTATCATTCAGTGTCAAATTTGTGTCCCAATTCATGCATACCCCCACAGAGGATAACTATCGGATGGTCAAGCACATTATTTGTTATGTTCAAGGAATAGTTGATCTGGGCATCTATCTCTTATCCAACTCCACACTTGATTTATGTGCATTCATGGATGCTGATTGGACTGGATGTCTAGAGACTAGAAGATCCACAACTGGCTTCTGCACTTTTGGGTAGTAACTGTATCTCCTGGTGTGCAAAAAAATAAAATACAGTCTATCGCTCAAGCACTGAAGCAAATATAGTTCAATGGCTCACACCACAACAAAATTAACATGGCTTGCCTCCCTCCTTTGCAATCTTGGTGTTTGGCTAGACAAAAATCCTATTCTCTTTTGTGATAACTTAACTGCTCTACATATGAATGTCAATCCGGTGTTCCATGCCCACAACAAACATATTGAGATCGACTACCATTACATTTGAGAATGTGTTGCTCTTGGCCTTCTTCAAACTCGGAATATTTCGTCTTCTTACCAATTACTAGACATTTTCACCAAGCCTCTTTCTCGATTTGATCTTCAACAACTTTGTGCCAAACTGAACCTCAACATTCAGCTCAGTTTGCGGGGCATATTGGAAGTGATTCTCCCATTGACATGACAAAACTGAAACAAGAATGAGCAAACAATGGCAATCCGCCTTTTGAATGTAATATAATTCCAAAACAAATGCCTTCTAATTTGGACAGATTAAAAACTTCCTTAAAATGCTCCTAACTCCTTGAATCACTCCCCAATGGCTAGTGATCCATAAAACAACCTATAATATTTCTTTCCTATTTTCTTGTTATTACTCCTTGTAATTGACAACAATACTTTATAAATGAGACAAGTCACTACTCTCAAGTAAACCAGAGTATTGCACAAAAAAGACCTTCTGTTCTTTTTCTTTATTCAATATGCACTTCTTATTGTAAAAATACCAAAATAAGTATAGTACTATAGCAGTCCATCAGGTGTGAATTGATCGCAAATAGGCATGGAGTCAATTAGATCTGCTTCAAAGGGTAGAAAAATCTGATGGAGTAAATCCCCTTTCCACGTTCCTTGTGCATGATTAATAAAGAAACTTATACTATTATTACTGATACGGATGAAACTCAAAGCCAGGCCTTGATGGCCCAGACACTTGACCAGCCCAAGAGGTTCGAAGTAGAAAAGTGGGACCTGGCATTAGCAAAAGCCTACAGCCCAGCAGTCCAGGTCTAGCCCAAACCATAAGGCGATTCGGAGAGTAAAAGCCCAATCCAAGCTATTTTTGGATGAGCAAAGGGGACCATGCATCCAGGGGGACCAGCCCTGACACCTACAGCAATCCCAGAAGGTGGAGCACCAAGCCACCAAAGATCATGGCAAAGGTAGCGCCGGATGAACAGGGACTCCAGATGAACAGTGATCGTGGTGGCAGAAGAAACAGGAGGGGGACAAGGGAAAGGACAGCTGGAGGCCCTAGGAGAAGCTAATATAAATGGACAATGATAAGAAAAGGACTACAATGGCATCTCCCCCAACAAAAAAAGATCAGGGAACATTTGAGAGGTAGAGAGCGTAGAAAGCTGACAGAGAATACCAAAATAATCATTCTTTGTAAGTGGACCCTGAGTCCCAAGTCACTAGAGACACTTTGCCGACAGATGAATACATAATCCCAGCGAGCAAGAGACTCCGCTGATAGTGGACGTAGCCTTAGTCCTTCGGCTAAGGTGAACCACTTACATTCCTTGTCCAACTGTTCATAAAAGATTAATCCACAATNTGGACCCTGAGTCCCAAGTCACTAGAGGCACTTTACCGGCAGATGAATACATAATCCCAGCGAGCAAGAGACTCCGTTGATAGTGGATGTAGCCTTAGTCCTTTGACTAAGGTGAACCACTTACATTCCTTGTACAACTGTTCATAAAAGATTAATCCACAATCTGTAAAGCCATTCTCACATTATCACCCCATCATAATCGTGCTTGGGCCCTATAATCCGAGCACCATCAGTTGGCGCCATCTGTGGGAACGCTTTTTATCGTTTCCTTATCTGATTTCTATTTGATTGTTTCAACTCGGAATATGAGCAAAGCTCTTGCCAACCCTCAAGCCCACCAGAACCTGCCAAAAGATCCCTCGATTCTAGAAGTGGACACTGCAAACCACTTTACAGCGACAAACCTTCCCCCTCTCGAGGAGATGGATACTTTCCACCGAACCATGATACAACTTATGAAACAAAATCAAGAGCTGCTGGAATGGATACGGACTCACCAGCTTCCTCCATTCCCACCAGCTCAACAAGAGCCCCCTCCACCGCCAACAGGTCACGACTCTCCCCTTCGAGGACACTAGTCTCCACCAAATGGGGTCACAGAGCTCCACGAACACAACCACTCTAGAGAAAACCATCGGAGAAAATACTCCAAAGGAAAAAATGAGGACGAGGCCCATAGTTGAGCCACCACGGCCTTCAAACAGGATAGACCTCACCCTCTGTTCGAAACAGATGATGGCATATGGGAATAGAGAATCCGTAAACTCCAACGAAAGCTGCGCAACGTGAAGGAAATGGTTAAAGGAAAGGCCCCCGACACCATGGATGTGCTAGTCCAGCAAATTGAGTCGCCATTCACACCTTAGGTCCTCCATTTCCCTCTTCCTCAGAAGTTTTGGATATCGTCGGTAGAAGCATTCGACGGGACCAAAGACCCAATCGACCACTTAAACTTCTACAAGAATTCGATGGAACTCCAGGGGTATCCCGACCCCATTCTTTGCCAAGCTTTTGCCATCACCCTAAAGAGGTCGGCAATAGCTTGGTTCAATAGGTTACAACCGACATCAATCTCCTCCTTCAGGGAACTGTCAATACAGTTTGTCTCACATTTCATCAGAGCAAGGACGCACCGAAAGCCATCCTATCACCTGTTGAGCATCAAACAGGGACCAAACGAGTCCCTCAAAAGTTATGTGCAACGTTTCAACTAGGAATGCTTGAAGGTGGAAAGCGTGGATGATAAATTGACATTAACCACCTTCATGTCGGGGCTCGGAGTACAATCCAAGGACCTTCTCTTCTCGATTGCTAAGAACCCTCAAGCTACTATGGCTGAGGTGTTGGCAAAGGCTGAAAAGTACATTAACGGCGAAAAGGCTCTTTGCCTGAAGGGAAGTTCGATAATGCCGAAAAGGGAGAAGAAGAAGTGAGACCATATGCCCAAAAGAGAGAAGAGGCACGACCGTTCCTCGAGAAGAGACTGTTCTCCAAGAAGAGGAAGAGAGCCTTCCCCCAAAAAGAGAGGAAATGTCTGAGATCGGCTAGGACCTCCTCCGCAAGAGCTATAGCCACGGTATGCTCCAGTTCAACTCCCACCCCTTGTCACCTCGATCTCTCAGGTCCTCCATGAGGTCCAAAATGAGAGGTTTATCCGATGGCCACCACGAATGAAATCCAACCCCAACAAGCGGGACACCACTAAGTACTGTGAGTACCACAAAGACACCGGTCACAAAACAAACGACTACATACAACTCAAGAAAGAGATAGAATATTTGATCTAGAGGGGACACCTGCGCCACTACTTGGCGACAGATGGAAGGGCTTAGAATAGTTAAGGCCGAGAAGATCGAGCTGTCCTAGATCCCCCTCAGTAGCACCAACAAGCCGTTGGCGAGATCAGTGTAATCTCTAGCAAATTCGCTGGAGGAGGCGAATCCAATTCAGCATGTAAAGCACATGCTCAGAAGGCATTTCGAAAGACCACCTTGAAATCCATATCGTACAAAAGGTGCCTCGTCGAGAAATTGAGATCACCTTCTCAGATGCGGACCTCGAAGAATGCCAACAGCCACATGACGACCCCCTAGTCATAAAGGTGATTGTAGCCAACAAAATCGTGCACTGAGTACTCGCGACAATGGAAGCTCCACTAATATCATTTTCTTGTCGGCTTTTGACCAACTAGGTATAGACAGGTCGAACCTCGAACCCGTGAAATCCCTCCTACTAGGTTTCTCAGGCAAAAAGGTCCTACCAGTTGGATCCATCCAACTCATCCTCACCGTCGGGGAACTGCCCTGCCAGGCTATGACCACTGCTCGATTCCTGGTAGTGGACGCTCCATCCCCTTACAACATCCTGTTGGGTAGGCCATCTCTCACCTCCATCAAAGCGATACCTTCGGCATATCATTTGGTGATGAAAGTCCCCACAGAGAATGGGGTCGGCATGGTCAGGGGAAACCAATGCCTGGCCAGAGAATGCTACGTCGCGTTGATGAAACAAAGGGAGGTGGAATCGGTCCAGCTCGAGGACCTGGACATGAGAGACGAACTAGACACCAAGCCTGCCCCTACGGAGCAATTGGAGCCTGTGCAGTTGGACGAAGACCCAGGGCACGTGGTGTTCATTGGGTCAATGTTGCTCATGTCCATCAAGGAGAAGCTCATCTTGTTCCTAAAGGCAAATGCTGATGCTTTCGTCTGGAAACAAGAGGATATGGATGGAATAGACCCTGCAGTGATCATGCACTGTTTGAGCGTTGATCCGAGCTTCAAGCCTATCAAGCAGAAGAGAAGAAGCTTCGCACCAAAAAGGCAAAAAGCCATCAACGAGGAGGTAGCTAAGCTATTGCAGGCCAAGGCCATTAGGGAGGTTGATTACTTGACTTGGCTCGCCAATGTCGTACTCATAAGAAAGGTGAATGGCAAGTGGCGACTTTGTATCGAGTTTATGGACTTGAACCAGGCAAACCCCAAGGATAGTTTCCCCTTGCCTCAAATAGATCTGATTGTTGACGCAACCGCTGGTCACGAGCTCCTTAGCTTCATGGACGCATTTTTGGGTTACAATCAAATCAGAATGGACTTGAACGACCAGGAGAAGACATCATTCATCACAGAACAAGGGGTATATTTCTACCAAGTGATGCTCTTCAGCTTAAAAAATGCCAAAGCTACCTACCAGAGACTAGTCAACAGAATGTTCTGCAAAAAGCTCGGCATGACCATGGAAGTCTACATAGACGATATGCTGGTAAAATCACTTAAGACCGAATTCCATATCCACCACCTCGGGAAATCTTTTGAGATTATGCGTCAATACAGAATGAAGTTGAACCCAGTAAAATGAGTCTTTGGGGTATCAGCAGGGAAGTTCCTAGGGTTCATAGTCAACAACAAGGGCATCGAAGCAAACCCCGAAAAGGTTAAGGTCGTCCTCAAAATGAAACCCCCTACCAACACCAGGGAAACACAACGCCTAATAGGAAAAATAGCAGTGCTTAACCACTTCGTCCCGCGATCCAGCAATAAATGTCAGCCTTTCTTCAAAGTGTTAAAAGCAGCCTTCCGGTGGGATGAGAATTGCAACGAGGCCTTTCAAGCCCTCAAGGCTTACCTGGCCTCCCCACCAGTGTTGGTAAATCCTAAAGAAGAAGACATCCTGACCCTCTATCTGACCGTATCAGAGTTCTTGGTTAGCGCTACCCTGGTAAAAGATAAAGAAAGAATCCAACAATCGGTCTACTTCTGTAGCAAAGCCTTCCCAAGAGCTGAAGAGAGATACCCAAAAATGGAAAAGCTCAACGGACCAATCAATGAGACAGGTCCTACATAAACTGGAGGCCGTGGGAAGACTCATCAAATGGGCAATGGAGCTTAGCGAATTTGATATCAAGTTCAAGCCCAGAACTGCGGTCAAAGGGCCAATCTTACCTGACTTTCTGGCCGAATTTACCGCACCAACCGAAGAGAGTATTAAAGACTGTGACAGCTTACTAACGTGGAATTTGTATGTAGATGGGGCCTCAAATGCCCAAGGATGCGGAGCAGGCCTCATCCTTACATCCCTAGAAGGTTACGACCAAGAATATGCCCTGAGATTCAACTTTCAAGCATCCAACAATGAGGCAGAGTATGAAACACTCATAGCCGGCTTAAACCTGGCTCTACTAATGGAATCACAGCATATCATAATCCACAGTGACTCGCAACGGGAAGTAAGACAAGTCGAGGAAAAGTACGCTGCCAGAGATGAGAAGATGACACTCTACGTGACCAAAGTGCGAAAGCTCCTGAGAAAATTTGTATCAGCCGAACTGATTCAAGTTCCCGAGAAGATAATTGTTGGGCTGACACCTTGGCCAAGCTGGCCACCACCGGCAAAGAAGGCCTCCCTGGGCAGATACTCGTCGAGACACTGACCCAGTCTCGACGTCGAGCTAAATGGAGAAATTCAAACTCTCCTAGTTGAAGGAGAGACTTCCTGGATGGACCCTATTAGATCATTCCTGCTAGACGGAGTTCTACCCGGGGACCCAAAGGAAGCTGCGAAGCTGAGATCCAGGGCAGCAAGATTCACACTGGTTAGAGGTAACTTGTACAAAGGAGGTTTTTCGTTTTCACTAATGAAATGCGTATCTGAGCTTGAAGCAGATTACATCCTAAGAGAAATACACGAAGGGATGTGCAAAAATCACATTGGAGCAAGGGTGTTGGCAAATAAGGTGCTACGACAAGACTCCTTTTGCCCAACCATGTCCAAGGATGCTAAGGAGATAGTAAAGAAATGTCAAACTTGCCAGATCCACGACAATTTACCACATTGTCCGCCATAGCAACTCACCCCGTGGTCAGCCCCTGGCCCCTTCAACAGTGGGGGTTAGATATCCTAGGCCCTCTGCCAACAAGGGTCGGACATTGCAAGTTCGTCGTGGTCGCAGTAGATTATTTTACAAAATGGGCTAAAGCAGAGCCTCTGGCCAAGATTACGGAACAGAAAATCAAAAACTTCGTTTGGAAATCCATCATATACTGTTTTGGTGTCCCTAGGGCAGTCGTCTCGGACAACGAGAAGCAATTTGATAATCCTACATTCATGGGCTTTTGCAAAGGACTGGGGATCCAGAATTATTTTTCAGCTCCCGCGTACCTACAGTCCAATGGACAAGCCGAAGTAACCATCAGAACGATCAAGTTGGCGTTGAAAACTAGGTTGGAAGCCTCAAAGTCACAATGGGTAGATCACCTCCCAGTGGTACTATGGGCGTACCGAACAACAGTGAGGACAGCAATTGGCGAGACACCTTTCAGCTTAGCGTACGGGATAGAAGCAATGACTCCGGTCGAGGTCGGCATTCCTTCAACAAGGGCCAAACTCTTTGATTCTGAGCAAAACGAGAGATCCTTACAGATAAACCTCGACCTCCTCGACGAAAAAAGGGACGAAGCACTACAACAGATATTCTCCTACCAGAGGGACATGGCCAACTTTTACAACAGACGGGTAAGAAGAAGAAGTTTTCAAGCCAGGCGACCTGGTGCTGAAAAAACTTCTCCCAGCCAGGAAGGACCCCTCCCATGGCAAACTTGGTCCTAACTGGGAAGGACCTTATCTCGTGAAAAGAATAGTCCGACCTGGAAATTACGAGTTGCAGACAAAAGAGGGGCGTAACTTGCAGCACTCGTGGAATGCAGACCACCTGAAGCGCTACTACCAGTAACTTCGCGAGAACATTTTGTAATAGAAGAAGGAGGATAGTCATGAAAGTTTTCCCTTGGAAATCAATAGAGGTTTTTTTTTTTGAAAAAAGGAAATTTTCAGCCTAAGTGTTTACGAGCTCTTAAGCTTAGAAAAGTCAGGCTTTTCAGCCTAAGAGAACTCGTAAGCTCGAGGCGACTAGGCTTTTCAACCTAAGTGTTTAAGAGCTCATAAGCTCAGAAAAGACAGGATTTTTAGCCTAAGAGAGCTCATAAGCTCGGGATGACTAGGCTTTTCAGCTTAAGTGTTTAAGAGCTCGTAAACTCAGAAAAGACAGGTTTTTCAGCCTAATAGAGCTCGTAAGCTTGCCTAAGTGTTTAAGAGCTCATAAGCTCAAAAAAGGCAGGCTTTTCAGCCTAAGAGAGCTCGTAAGCTCGAGGCAACTAGGTTTTCTAGCCTAAGTGTTTAAGAGCTCGTAATCTCAGAAAAGACAGGCTTTTCAGCCTAAGAGAGCTCGTAAGCTCGGAGCGACCAGGCTTTTCAGCCTAAGTATTAAAGAGCTCATAAAATCAGAGAAGGCAGACAAACCAATATAAGGCCCAAAAACATAAGATCAACAGCAGCAAAAGGGTAGTTTTCATTAAGTCAAAATAGGCCGACACTACGACCAGTACATGAAAAAAAAAAAAAAAAGAGAACTGGCAAAGTCATAGAGACATAGAAACAACAACTGGGACATAAAAGCAACATGATCAAAAACCTCTTCCCCTCTTCGGGTCCTCCCTGGTAACTCACTTCAACTTGCAATCTCCCTTCTCCAACAGGGCATTCACCTCCTACAAACGAGCAAGCTCCACCTTCAAAACATCTCTTTCGCTCTCCACCTCCACCAACCTCTTCTTCAGTACCTCCACTTCAGCCTCCATTTCACAGGGCAGGGAAGGCGCGACCTGGATCCTAGTCAAGTTTCCCTCTATCCCATAATGGGCGAGGTTTCTAAGGTGTAACAAGGGGATAAGTTTTTTCAACCTTGCAAACCTTGCAATACCTGCACAATACAGTGCCATCAGAAACAAGGTCAATACAACATTTAACTGCAAAAACTGGTTTAAAATCTACAAAGAAAAATTACCTCTCTCCCTGAAGTTCCCTTAAGAGCGAGGGATCTATAGACGACACCCTTCATCCACCACAGGCTCCCACGAGTCCCCCAATACGAAGAAGAAGTGCTAGGCCCACCCATTAGGAGAAGGGGGAATGTCAGCGACGAGAGGCAGATGGAAGTACCATTTGAAAGTAAGAGAGTAGAAAGAAGGGGGGAAGTCAAAGGAAAGATCAAGAAAGTAGAAAAACTCAGAAACAATAGGGAAAGCTTCGAAACCCTACATTCGCCAAAAGATAAAGAAACCAACCAAAGCAGCCCATCCTGAAGGGGAAAGCCGAGTGGGACACAAACCATGATGAGAAAGAATCCGAACAAAGTCCTGATGAAGAGGGAGCCGAAGGCCACACGCAAAGGCCCCCTCAAGAAAAGCAAACTCTCCCAGAGAAGGCATACTGCAAGGCTCATCAGGGGATGAGACCCTAACAACCAGATCCGCAAGCAGATCATAGAGACCCTTTAGCTGAGCATCATTTGCCACAGTGAGTGTGGATGGAAGTAGGAAGATAGAGTACCAATCACCCTTTAGAGACTCTCGAGCGCAGCTTTTAAAAAGTGAGGAAGGAGCCATTAGTCCAAGCCTCTAAGAAAATGAGCACCAAAGAGAGTCAAACGACTGGGAAATAAGATCTCTGTGAGGAAGTGAGAGTGCTATGACTTGAAGTATGAGAGAATATATAGCCCAGAGGAGGGACTATTAGAATCCCGCAGATGAAGTAGCAATAAATGAGGGTGCAAGATTCGGAGAGGTGGGTGAACCGATTAACAGTTAACTTAAATGAACAGTCGTTTTGCACGCTACTTGAAAATCACGTGGTTGCGCAAAGCCCAAAAGCCACCCAGAAATTAACATTTACTCCAAATAGACCAAGGCCTTTTTGTGAGCAAGGGGGCAAGGAGTACCAGGAGTACAAGCAGAGTAGAAACATCACATCAGAAAATGAAAAAAAAAAGTGTTTACAATTTCCATCACCAAAAAGCGTTTACAGACAAGACAAATTACATTACCAAAAAGTGTTTATAAAAAACAAAATGAACACAAAAACATATCTTTAAAGCTGTTCGAAGGAAGGACCCGGTGGAGCAGCATCAGAAATTCCATCACCCGAAGGAGCATCAAACCGCGGTTGAAACCGCCCAAGATCCAAGTCAGGGAATTCCTCCTCCAGTCAGGATTTCTCAATCTCCTTCTGCTGACTCTCAACCACCTGACATTCAACCGCTAAAGAGTTGCCCAACTCGACATTTGCGGCCTGCGAGTCCCTCAGTTGATCCTCCAGTAAAGACTGAGCAACAGCAGAATCAAGTAGTTCCCGGGTCCAAGTTTCACAGTCTTCCCAAGAATAAGCCAATTCCTCCCAAAGAGACACCTTGACAGAAGTGCTGGCAATCAACTGTTTAAAAATCTGAGCTCTCTGGTTGAGAGCCCACTCCAATTCTGCCTCGGTGCCCAGACCCCAATTCAAGAGGTCGAGATTTCGTTGACGAACTTCCCGAAGCTCATTCCTCAAAGTATGAATCTCTGTCCCCAAGTGCGCAGATATGTGTCGCAGACTAAGAGCAAAAAGAAAAATTAAAAATATTACAGAAACAAAGGCGGGAATAACGAAGCAGAGGATAAAGTTACCTCAAGAAGGGCATGAAGCGCTTCCCGGCTGCGGACCTGGAAAGAAAGATCCACAGAACATCTCAAGTCAGCTTGAGGGATCAACCCCATCAATGCGTGGTTGCTTAGGCTCACATTCCTCAGTAGACTTCCCTCAGGATTGATCGAAGGAACAGGCGAAGCACCCGCCGAGTTGGAGCCAGCGACACTGGTAGGGTCGAAACCTCGCCGAACCGGTCTGATTACCGCACTAACCACAACTTGACCCGCCGTCGCAACAGACCCCGACTCAGGTACCACCACCTCTGCAGCACCAGACGGGAACCTGGTAGTCGGCGGCGAGATCAAGACTTCACCACCAACGCCCGGAGCCGAGCTCGTATAATCCCCTCCTTTACGAGCCTTCTTGGCGGAAGGTTTGGAACTCATGGCTCGTCTCCTTTGACCTACCTGCTCCAAGATTTCCCTCCGTTGTGTAACCAGGTACGAAGGAACTGCATAAACAGAACAAAGAAAATTAAGGGCCCCGACAAAACTATGAACAGTGGTGAGAGGTCGGATACTCATGACTACTCGATGAAGAGGATGGAACATGACACATCAGCTCTATAAATGAAAATGGAGGACAAGCCCGGACATATCCGACTCTGGTCAGCTCCTCGCCCGATAAAGGTGGCAGCTCGCCTACAGACTCAAAGGCAAGAAAAGTTATCATTCCCAAAGAAGATGTAATAACCTAGGCTTATTAAGATTCCCCCATGATTAACGAATATAACAAAAGAAAAACAACAGATAGGAACCTACCCAGATTCCTACATTAACCCCATTCGGTAGGGACCTTGGTGATCGCTGGGAAATGGGCCCCGTATTCCTAGTGAACTCTTGAAACGAAGAAATACCACCTTCTCCACCCTTCAGGCTCTAGAGGAAGGTTAGAAATGAGAACTTCTCCTCCCCTCTTGGGAGTAAAATGGTAAAACTTAGACACCTCCTCGGGGCGAAACAAATGAAGAAACTTCGGAACAGTAACCCTCGACTGGGGAAACAACCTCCCCCACAGCGCTGCAAATCCTAGCAGGACTGCCCAGGCCACAGAAAGAAGCATGGCGGGACAAAAACCAAAAAAATGCAAAACTTCTCTGATAAATGAGGGAAGGGGGAACCGCAATCCTAACAGGAAAGGGGCCTCAAAGAAACAAGCCTCGTCCCGAAACAAACAATGAAAACGACGCTAATCAGCATGACGCACAACTACACCAGGCAGGATATCAAAACGCCTGGCGAGAATATGAGCCTCTTCCTCCCCAATCTCACTGGCCTCAACATTGGAAAAGAGACGTTTCATAACATCGCGAGAAGAGAGAGGGACCCTAGCCATGAGAACTGGAGGAAAATATCTTCCTAAGGCAAGACATTGAAGGTGAAAAGTCGCGACCACAGAGAAAGTGAAAAGTTCTAACCCCTAAGGAAATACAGTTTGTCCCCAGAAACGCCCATTTATAACCCTAACTGGCGTGCCTCAATCATCTCAGTCAAGCGCAATTAATGCATGTCCCTCACATTAAAGTAAGCAACACGTGGCGTCGTGGAAATCACCGAAGCGTCACAATCAACGAGCCACTATCCCCACTAGCGACACACATTCTTTAAACAGATCAAATCGTCATGTCTAGAGTACGGAGAAATGTATGCAAAAAGACCAAAATGGCCCCATAACTTGCAGGAAAACACTTAAAAGAAGGAGCATGGGACTTCTGACTGAATCAGCCATCTCGCCCTGGTCTACGATTAACCCGCCTCAGAAGAGGGCCAAGTCAGCTCAGCTACACAAGGCCAAAGCCTTGGCCCCACCACGGCCAAACGAAGCAATTCGGGAACCATAAATTAGGGATCTTGAAGTCAGCAAACAACATCATCATTGTCATTCAACAGAATCAGAGAGGAAGATATCGTTTACAAGTAATGAGAGAACAACGACATTCCTAGTAAGAAGCCGTTGTAAATTAAAAATTATGAAGATAAAGTACAACAAAGATCCTCATAGAATCACCAAAAATGAAAAGGGAGAAGCAACCACGGGTCCACCTCAGGTAGCCACCTTACCACTACCGCCTATTCCCTCGTTTGTCTTCTCAGTTGAGACCTCGGGCCCCTCAAAAACGGAAGCCCCCTTAACCCTTGGCACCACGACCTTTTCAGCAGTCACTGCCCTCTTCTTAAACTCAAGACGCGGCGCAAAGGAATACTGGTCGAGGTCCGAATAAGCATTCTCTATCTGATCCATACAGTTCAGGAACCCATCCACAAAGGCTAAGGTGCAATTTTTCAACAGCTCAGACACCCCGGGCCTGTAAAGACGATAGCTTAGAATCCTTGGCCCCAAGGTCCGCATCTTTAGCCTTGAGCTTAGCCTCTAAATCCATGATCTGCGATTCTTTGAGTGTAATATGGTCTTGATGGCGGGAGTCTAGCTCATTATTGACCCTTTTCTATTCCGAGACCTCAGAAACCAAAACTTACAGTTTACCCTCGGCAGCGTCCTTGCTGACCATCATAGCATCAAGAGCATCCTGGGCCTTCTAGAGATTTGCACATCATGAATATCCAACATCTTCACGTATGCGAACGACTACAAAAAAGAGAAGGGGATCAACCGATGCGAAAAATGGGAAAAGAACTCAAGAATGACTTGAGTAATTAAAAGGAACAAGAAGATACCTTAGCCAGGCCTTGGATGGTATGGTGAACCTTCTTTTTAAAGAGAACCTCCATCGCCGTTGAGAATCCGACGTAGAGATCAACTCTGATAGAGCTGCCACTACGGCTTCAGGGTCACGAAGAAAGTCGCCCCCATGCACCTTAGACTTAGGAGGGCCGGACTCCCCTCTTGCACCCTTCAGAGGAACTATCTCAGGTAAGAAAGAATGGGGGACCGAAGAGCCGGGCTTATCCGCTGAAGCCCCCTCCGAGCCGGTGTCGCCTTTGAAAGGTGCAGGAGGAGGTGGGGGCACGACAGCATCCCCTCGGGGAGGGACAACTCCACTTTTCTGTCCCAAAGAAGTGGGTATGGGCCTAGTGGCCAACGCCTCCTTGGGTAGTAATTGGCCTTCCCTCTCCAATCTCTTCCTCTTTCTTGACTGCTCGGTATCCGAGAACACCGTCATGATCAAATCTTGGTCCATGTTGCCCGATTGAGAGACAGAAGGTGGAGCAATCTCTGAAGCTTGGATAATGGGCGGTCCAAGCCCATGTTTAGCGAGGTTCTCGTCGGTCACCAAGTCAAAGAAGTCCCTCAACCCAAAGGCCTCAATTCTAGTAATTTGGGCTACCTCCTCTGTGCCGAGTACTAGGCAAAATTCTGTAAATTGAATCAAAATTTAGAAACACAAAGAAAAGGAGGAGAAAAGAATGTAACAAAGGGGAATGCGGTCGGTAGATTAGCTTTACGAGTGTTCCTTGGGACCCCCAAAAGATCTTGGAACACAAGGAACGTCGCCAGGCTCCCCCGACATCTCCCAGGAATCGCCCTTGGCAAAACAATAACCTTGGTTTCCATCCTTTATTGGAAGACGGAAGCCCAAAGATCAGAGTTTTTGCCTTTAGTCATTTAGCAAAATACAAGAAACTTGAGGAGGGAGAAGACTTCAACTAGAAAAGGAAAGCAAATTCTCGTATAGAGGGGAGGGGAAGGTTCCCGCTCTCAAACCAATGGATGAGGAAACCAACCAGGGGGCCCCAACCATTGGGGGACAGCTGGGTAGGGCAGACATTGTAGAAACCAAGGACGTTTCGAATAAAAAGATGGATAGGAAATTGAAGATTAGCTTGAAATACAGATTTGAAGAAGCAAATGAGTCCAGGAAGAATAGAATTGCACCTTTCATGCTTCCCGGGCGAATGTAAGTCCACGAAATTAGGAAAGTGATACTCATGCCTCAACTCCTCCAAATACTTATCACCGAGACAACTAGGTGTCCCCTCCGCACAACAAGTCAGGTTAGATGGTTTGTGACGAGTTCTTTTTTTAGAAACGGGGGGCGGAGCCGGCCCAAATTTCCTCTTTTTCGTTCGGGTCGAAGAACCAGGGGGCAGGGGAAAGAGGCGCAACCTCGGTTGGAGGTACCGAGGATGTGGCTCCAACAGTAGACTCAAGGGCTCCGCCACCGACGAAAAAAGAACGCCCACTAGAGGAAGTGGTAGTGGTCTCCTCGATTTCCTCATTGACAGATTCCAACTCGGAAGAAGAAGAGGAAACGACAAATTTTCCCATCAAAAGGTCAAACTTCACACCAGAATGAAAGGAAGGGAAATGCAAGGCACAATCCACCAAGAATAAATGTTTCAAACACCAGGTCCTGAGTAAGGCTACCCTCACCACTAATGAATGACTTATAAATAGCGATAGGAAAGAAAGGTCATCGGAGTGTTCTCTAAAATAACTAAACCTCAAGATCAGGAAGCAAAACCCAAAACCCCACCAGGGAGGGTGAAATGGATTCAGGTCAAAATAGCAAGGAGAGAAGAAGAAGGACGTACCTAGTGAAATGCTAGAGGAAGAGTAGAACCGAAAACAAGGATGTCGTAAGTCGCCCAAGATTCTGAATCAAATCACTTTACGTGCACAGAAAGGGAAAGGAGCACGAAGAAAAGTGGGACTCGAAAACACAGAACAAAAAACCAAGATACCTTCCCCCTTTTTTCCTTTTGAAGGACGTATATGTATGTGTGAAACATTAAATTCGTGACATGCAAGTGACAGGACATACCCCAAAAGCCGTTTCCACAAGCTCACCCGATGGTGAAACGTGTACATTGTCATCCCATCATCGCCGGCAAACGAAAACGTAACCCAATCCTGATCAGAACCAATAGTTGGGCACAATCATCACTTCAAAAGTCCATAACAAGCCCAGAAAAATCATTTTTAACCCCAGGCTAGAAACGATAACGTCTTTATGACCTGGGGCTGGGGGGCAACTGATATGGACGAAACTCAAAGCCAAACCTTGATGGCCCAGACGCCTGACCAGCCCAAGAGGTCCAAAGCAGAAAAATGGGACCTGGCATCAACAAAAGCCTACAGCCCAGCAGTCCAGGTCTAGCCCAAACCATAAGGCGATTCGGAGAGTAAAAGCCCAATCCAAGCTATTTTTGGATGAGCAAAGGGGACCACACGTCCAGGGGGACCACCCCTGACACCTACAACAATCCCAGAAGATGGAGCACCAAGCCACCAGAGATCATGGCAACGGCAGCATCGGATGAACAGTGATCGTGGTGGCAGAAGAAGCAAGAGGGGTCAGAGGAAAGGACAACTGGAGGCCCTAGGAGAAGCTGGTATAAATGGACAACGATAAGAAGAGGACTACAACAACATCTCCCCTAACAAAAAAAGATTGGGGAACATTTGAGAGGTAGAAAGCGTAGAAAGCTGAGAGAGAATACCAAAATAATCATTCTTTGTAAGTGGACCCTGAGTCCCAAGTCACTAGAGGCACTTTACCGGCAGATGAATACATAATCCCAGCGAGCAAGAAACTCCATTAATAGTGGACGAAGCCTTATTCCTTCGGCTAAGGTGAACCACTTACATTCCTTGTCCAATTGTTCATAAAAGATTAATCCACAATCTACAAAGTCATTCTTACAAATATCACCCCATCACAATTGGGCTTGGGCCCTAAAATCCGAGCACCATCAATTACCTTCAAAATTCGATAAGGGGCTTTGAAACTTGATGGTCTGCGACTCCACTTATCTTCTTTAACATGGACACTCTATCCATCTCCTATTCTTCATCGGACACTAGCTGCAATAACTCTTCTTGAGTCCAAAATGTTGCGCCAAGTTAGAGATGGATTGGTCCCTAGCTAAGCTTCCATCAAAGATATAGAAAGCGTTTAACACACTGAATAGCAAGGACTCAGGATTTTGGAGTAAATGGCAAAATTGTTTTGCTAACAAAGCAATATTGAAGGCGCCCAGATCTCAGAATCCTAATTCTCCCTTCGATTTTTCCACATAATTCATCAAATGAATCTTTCTATCATTTTTCGAAGACCATACCAAAACTTAGCAAACATGCTATTTGAATCCTTGAATAATGAATTAGGAAGTTTAAACATGACATCGAATACGATGCTATAGCTTGCACCACTACTTAATAAGATTTTCTTTCCTTGCTTTCGATAGTAATTTCTCCTTCCACCCTTGGATTTTTTGCAAAACACTCTGTTTGATGGATTGAAAAATCACCCTCTTGGATTTTTTGACAATGGAAGGGAGCCCCAAATACTTCTTCTAAGACTCTACCACTGCAATTCCCAAAATCCCCGCTATTCTGCTTATTTCAAGCAACCCCACATTGCGGCTAACACACCACCACAGGCTTTTGCAAGATTTACCCTTTGCTCCAAAACCCTCTAATATGAATTGAGAGATTCTCTAACAGTTTCCCCATTTGAATCATTAGCTTATGCAAAGAGAATACTATAATTTGCAAACAATAGATTGTAAAAAAAATGGCCCACCATGATTTGTAGTTAACCCTTGTATATGTCCTCCCTTTTCAGCTCACTTCAATAATGCCGAAAGACCATTTGAATAGAGAAGGAATAGGTATGGCAATAACGGGTCACCTTGCCTTAACCCTCTTTAAGGGTTGAAGCAACCCTTCTCTTTTCGATTTATAACCCTAGAGTAGGAAGTTGTTTTCACGCAAGTCATGACGAGCTTGATCCACCTTTTGTTGAAATCCAGCTTGTACATAATTTTTTTTCATAAAGCTCCATTCCACCCTGTCGTTTGTTTTGCTCATATCAAGATTTATAGACATAAAACCCTTACTCCCTCTTCTTTTCCCCTTCAAATGATCTTTTAATTCTTATGCTACTTTAGCGTTATCAATAATAAGTTGTCTTGGCACAAACACATTTTGATACTCTGAAATGAAACTTGGCAGGAGTTTCTTTATACTATTGGCAAGGACTTTTGTTATGAGTTTGTAGATTACGTTACGTAGGCTAATGGGACAGAATTGAGTCATATCTTCTTGTGATGCTATTTTTGGGGTCAGAACTATTTGAGTATAATTTAGCTTGGGAAAAATTACCATATTGAAGAAAATCCAAGACAATTCGAACAAAGTCATCTCTTGTCACATCTGAAAATTTCTGGTAGAATTCCAGCGTTAGGCATTGGGACCAGGTGCCTTCTCTGGATGAATTTGATTGACAACTTCTATTATTTCCATAGTCTAGCAAGCCTATGATAAAGGAAGGAAGGAGAAGATTCATAGCCACGATATGGAACCACAGACTCTATTTATTCTCTTTTTTATAGAGACATGGTGTATAATACCATTCCACCAAATATGTGTCTGACCTTCATAACCTAGGTCCACCAATTGGCATTCATCAATCACTCTTCAATAGTCGCGCATTTGCCAAACTGGTCTCTCGACGCTCCCTTTCTCATCATTCATAATGATCTCTTTAAAATCTCCCCCACACACCCATGGGTTATCATATCTCCCATGGGATATCGTTCACAATAATCTCCTCAAAATCTCCCATGTATTTTGGCCAACTGTGACCAAGAATGTTTTCTCATTATTGTATTTGGGTGGCCATAAAAACCAATGAAACGACATTGAGAAACACTTCCTTCATTAACAATAGGTTCAATATGAAAATCAAAGAAGCTTTTGATATTTAGCTGATTATCTTGTTTCCATAGCAGTGCTAACCCACCTAATTTTCCTCTTGAATCGATGATGAGGCCTCGAGAAAAGCCTATCCTATGTTTAATTTGCTCGAATGCTCTTGTCCCTAATCTTGTTTCTATCAAGAAGATTAGGTTGGGTCCTTTGAACTATCCAAGGGTTCCTAAGCCCTTGATAGTTCTAGATCACACCTATCATGGCTGTCGACTGAATGTCAACCTCTCCTATTTATTTTTGATATATACTATTCCATCTGATATGTTGGCCCACTTATTTATCACACCTTCTCCTTCCTTCAGCTGATCGATCACTTTCATTTTAAACCCCACCGGCATCTCCCTGATTTCCTAGCTCTTTGGTCTTGAAGGAGACCTAGTAACCCTAGTCGACTTTCCCTTGCCTTTCTCTTTCCTTGTCAAACCTCCTGATTTACTAGATTTTTTACCCAATTGAGATGTAGCCATATTTTGGGGCCCCTACTTAGGTAATAAAGAGATCATCTCTACTAGTTGGCCCATTTCTCAATTTGGATGTTCAGAAGCCTCGAAAGTTAATTCCTGCTTTTTTCCTTTCAAAACTGCTTTTGTGCTTTCCTCAACACTCACTGAACCTCCATTATCACCATGTATGGTAATTGGGCCTAGATTGTGCCCTTGATTGCTAAAAACTTCCATACTCTCAGTTAACACGTTCTCCAGGTTAGTGACACACCCATTGGAGTCACCCATGATGACACTATTCCTTAATTCTCTCCTTGACCCATGCCATTGATTACTTTCCTTAAATTTCGTCAACCAGTATATCCCCGCCGAAAAAATCACTTGAGGACCTCTGGAAGAGAATGAGCATGTATTTTCTAACCTCCGTCACCAGCAAAGGACCATATTTGCTGTCCTTTCTAGTAGCCAAATCAATCTCCATATTACAAGAATTACAGTTCTTCTCAATATGGCCCATTTTGCCGTAGTAGAAACATAAATTTGGAAGGCACTCTTATTGGAACATTGCAAAACATATATTTCCCTCATTGTCCGGAAGATTGATACCTTGCTGCAATAGATGGTCAAAGAACATTGATCTCAACACGAATCCTCATAAACCTTTGTCTTCCCCACAATTTTTTCTTATCTCCCTAATTTCACATCTACTAAAACTATTTGTAATCTTGAGAGCCATCTCCTTTGTGTAGCATTCATGTGGCAAAACTTGTAATTGTATGTAGAATGGTACATAATCAAACTTCATATTATTTATATTGTCATTTTGTGACCACCCTTAGAAAATAAGCAAATGGTTGTCGTAGCACCACAAACCATGGTAAATTGCCTTTCTCAAGTACGTCAACTCATGAAAGATGGACTGAAAGATATTTTGGCCAACCTTATTGATTTTCACATTTTGCATTGCTTGCTCTCAAAAGTGGGTTAAATGACCAAGGTTTTCCAAGCGTAGAAAGATTATCGTGGTATAACTCAGTCGACTACCGAAGTCGTATCCTCAAAGAAAACGAGTGTTTCAAAGGGTGGTAGGCAAAGAAAATTAAAAACTCTGGATTTTTGAAAGATTGGTTGAAAAAATTATCAACTAATGAATAACAATTAAAGAAAAGACTAGTTAATCATCAAAAATCATCTCACCATAAACAGATATTTTGACTTAATTTTATCAAGCGAAAAATATTCAATGAACACCCATAAAAAATAGTAACTGTTTATTTGAGTTGATTGACCTAATTTTGAAAGAATTACATTTACATCAATTGCAATGATTCAAAGAATTACATGTGCTAGACTTAATTGTCTCTGGATAAGCAAGAAGATATACATATCGAATGTATTTTCAACTTTAATCATTCAAACAACCAGCTAACTCATTCTTCGATGAGACTCCCTCATCCGAAAAAACTGAAAAATGACTACTCATTCATTACGGAATTGAAAACAAAAGCAATTGAAGAAAATATAATTGTAATTGAACATGAAATAAACTTGAATTGAAATTTCAAGTAAACTAACCTTGAATTAAATTGAAAATAATATAAATCGTTCACAAAAGAGAATTGGAAGTAATATTGCCTTGCAGATATTAAAGAATTAGAAGTAGAATAGAGCTCAAAATTGAAAACAATGGAGAAAATTCTTGAAAAGGAGAAACCTAATTCTTAACCTAGGAGTAGAAAGAAACATCTAAAGAGCTATTGATCAATCGATCGATGATATCTTCTCTCTGGCTAGGCTTGGGTATTTATAGGAGAGTATTTGCTGAATATCCTCTCATTTTAAATCCCAGCAGATTAGCTTTTCATAGAAGTCCATGCAGTAGTAAAACACTAACATAACATTAGAAAGCATGAAAAGACCTACCAGTAGGATTGCATTCTGTTTTTGATGAATTGGTAGCTTTTCACATCAAATGGTAGAACAACCTTCTGGTTCAGACCTACCGGTAGCAAAGTTTATGTTTTACTTCTACCGATAGGAATGAACTGCTACTAGTAGAACTCAATTTTTCTTGTTGTTGAACTGGTAGGAAGCCTACCGGTAGAATTAGCCTTTTCCCAATTATGCTTGTAATGTTCTTGGCTCGACTCTTGGATCTCTTGACTTGTCCTCCAAGTCATTCATAGCATTAAAATGACTAAAAAAGCTCACTCCTACACTAATTTACCAGCAAAAACGAATATTCTCCATAAAATGGAGAATGACGACAAAACGAGTGAAGTGGGGAAGAATAAGTCCAGATGACCAATCGTTTGAACACACAAGGAAAAGATGAAAGATAAAAAAAAACAAACCCCTACACCGAAAGGAAGATTTCAATAATCCGGAGGATGCCGCTAGGGAACCGTTGAAGGCACTTTACGAGTTGGAACTGAGAACCCTAGGAGAGAGAAGAAAGATACCTATAGGATATCCTAAGAAAGAAGATTCTCAAAAAGGGAATCTTATGTGTGTGTTGATAGCCAAAAGTTAGCTAATCTTTGTCATAAATTCCCTCAACATGTTGCTTAGAAACTTAATTTGCAACCAAAAAAACATATGGGTTTGGATGAAAAGCAGTGTATTGCTAATTACTGGGGGCAGACAAACATAAATTTGAGCCCTCAGCGAATATTTAAATAAAAATCTATAAATTTTTAGCACAATAATATAAATAGTATGATATATTCATATAAATATTTTTTACTATAGGAAAAGCAATATTACTTGTATTAATAAAAAAAATATTAATTTGTAAACTTAAAGTTCCACATCGAACACTCAAGCGATATTTTATACAATCAATTGGAACATAAATGATTTCTCAACAAACTCAATCCAACTCACTTAACTTACGGAAATACCATCAAATTTTAGTAAAAAACAAGTAAAATGATTTTCAAATTGATCAAACTAGTTGTAAATATTATATGGAAGAAAAAATTGTACATTTTTGTTACATAAGGTAGGTTTCTAGATATAAATAGTATTATTACAACAGAAATGGGTATCACATTAGTATAGGGGGTCAAAAAGAATGAAATTTTCTTTTAATTGAATCTGTATCTAAAAACTTTCTCATCAAATTTTTAAGGACTCTAAAAGCACAATGGGATTTGATTGAACATGGGTATGAAATTTTATTTGATGCCTTAAAAGCAAAACTATACTCAATTAAACTTGGGTCTGTGAGTTTTATTTGACACCCTAAAAATTAAATTGAACTTAATTGAACATAGATCTAGAAAATTTTATTTGGGCCTTACAACAAAATTGGGGCCCTTAAAGTCAAACTAAACTTGATTAAACATTAGTTTATAAATTTTACGGTAAAATTGGAAGGGGGTACATTAAATTGGAGTTAATTGTAAACTGAAAAAAAAATGTAGAGTAAAGAAGTCCTTAATTTTAGTTATTAATTGTGTCAAAGTACATAATTTGAATTTTTCAGATTTTCTTGTGACATTTCTGCCATCCCTTAATTCATGCGATTATTTTTTGGAAATTATTTTTTTTTCAAATTATATTTATGCATTAAAAATCTTCTAATTTAATGGAATATTTGATTCTTCCATTTATTTGAGGATATATCATTTTTGTTTGAATTTTAAATTTTGCAACAATGTCATTTGTGGTGTCTTCTTCTTCTTTGGCCTGGAAGATATTCATCACTGCAAGTCTGAAACATTATTTCTTCATTATCATTACATAACAACAATTACAAGGTTTGAATTCATGATTCTAATAGGTTAATGTCTTTCATTTTAAATGTGATTATTATGGTTTTTAAGATGCGAACACCATAGCCGATTTGTCCTTTAGTTTGATTGAATTTGCAATTACGTACATATGTTATAAAATGTATGTTTTCATTTTTTAACTCTCTGTATGTTTGTTTTCAGTATATATTTCTTTGTATATATATTTTTATTTTGTGTTTCATTGTATTTATTTTTTGAATAGTTGAAAGGATTTTGCAATGGAGGAAATGGTGTTGCTGTTATGGACATAGGGTAATGCTACTTCAATCTACAAAGTATGTTGTAATCCAAATATATCGAAATTTGTTCGTGAAGTTTGCTAGACTTGGGATGAGTTGTTAAATTTGTCGGTCCAATTGTCATATTCTATACATGGTCACCCCACTTGCATGTTGCGCAACGATGCAAATTTGAAGAACTTGATTGAACTGAAACGGAGTTTTTCAGGAAATTACGTTAATATTAAGGTGTTTGTGGAAGATGTTGAGGGCGGTTCGTTGAGTGATAATGATTCATTGCATGATGTGAGCATAGGTGATGTTGTCACAATAAGAAAGTTCCTCTAGTTGCTAGCTGGAGTAATGAAATATGGCACATATGACAAAAATTTCAAGGTGGTGTGTTACATGTTTGAAAAGTACTTTGCAAAACCTTAATTGAGGCTGGTTTTGAATTAAATTATGTAAAGAATTGTTAATCTAGGGTTATTACTGAGTGTTCCTTTAAGTATTCTTCTTGTTGTGGTTGGGATATCAATGCAACAGTTGAGAAAGCTACTAGTTTTTTTTATATTAGAAAATTGCAGAATGAACATAGTTGTGGTATGGATCTATGAACGACAGGTAACAAGAGAATNGGATATCAATGCAACAGTTGAGAAAGCTACTAGTTTTTTTTATATTAGAAAATTGCAGAATGAACATAGTTGTGGTATGGATCTATGAACGACAGGTAACAAGAGAATGAGTTCTAATTTGATTGCAGATTTGATTGTTGATCGTATTCATGGGGATACCACAACGCGTCCAACAGAGGTGGTTGCTGATTTTTTTTTTGATTATGGACTTACCATATCTTATGATAAAGCATGGAAAGGAGTTGAGAAATTAAAAGGTATACTTTTTGGGACCACTCATTGTCGTACCAACAATTATGTTGATATGTCGATGCAGTAAATCGTTCTAATTCGGACAACCATATTGTTTTATATTGTGATCATGAGAATAACCATTTCAAAAGATTGTTTGTTTCTTTTAAGGGTTTTGTTCAAGGGTTTAATTATTTTCGTCCACTACTTTTTTTGGATGGTACATTTTTGAAAAGCATGTATAGAGGTATTCTTCTATCGGCAATTGCAAAAGATGAAAACCAAGGTAAAGTTTAATATACTTTTGGAGTGATAAATTTTATGGTTATGTTAAACTATAATCTTTATGTTACATTGTTAACAGTGTTTAAACACACTGTAACAATATATGTTACAATGTTTTAGCTTTTAATTTTCAAAACTATTTATGTGGCTAATTTCAGAGTTGTCTTCTTTGGCATTTACGGTGGTTGATTCGGAGAATGAATCAAACTAATANCTGTAACAATATATGTTACAATGTTTTAGCTTTTAATTTTCAAAACTATTTATGTGGCTAATTTCAGAGTTGTCTTCTTTGGCATTTACGATGGTTGATTCGGAGAATGAATCAAACTAATATTGATTTTTAGAATAGTTGTCTAAGATATCGGATCACTCTCAGGTTATTACGTTTGTATTTGATCATAACTTGGGTATGTTAGAAACAATGCCAAAAGTTTTTCTAAATGCTCATTATGCATTTTGCTTGCAGCATTTAAAAACTAATTTGTAAGATAAATTGAATGGTGCTCATTTTTTCAATGTATTCTGAGAACGGATGGTGAGTGTGCTTATGCACCAACACAGTCACTTTTTAATGAGAAGATTAAAGCTTTCCTTCCTGAAAGTGGTTCTAATATTGATAGGTTCCTGTCCAATCTTCCAGTTGAACATTGGAAAAATACTCATTTTATAGGGAAACGTTATGGTGAGATTTATTCTAATGCTGTAGAGTCGTTTAATGCGTGAATTTTGAAATCTCAACATTTACCTATTACTAGCAAGGTTGAAACTATTAGGGGACGCATAATGGATCAAATTAGCCAAAAGATGAAGATAGTTTTCGGAATGCAATGAGAATTTTTTGCCTCAATAGGTTTTCCAGATTACAAGCTACCTTTGATGAATGGAGGTCTTGGACTGTACGGGTTTCGAATAATCAAGTGTAGGAAGTGATGTCATATCCTTTGGTGACTATTGATATTGTAAATGACATGTGTTCATGTTGTTAGTGGCAAATAAATGAGTTCCCTTATTCAAATGCTATGGCGGCAATACGAAAGAGTTGGTGAAATATGTACGAATTTCTTGATTATTACTATCACGTGAGCACATACAAAAAGTCATATTCTAAATCCATTTATCAAATCCCAACTATTTATCGTGCTGAAAGTTCACAGGTAGATATTAACATTTGGCCACCATCTATCAAGAAGCAAGCTGGTAGACCAAAGAATTGCATAATTCGATCAAGGGGGAAACTCATTAGGCAAATTCATTGTGGCCGGTGTGGGTGTTTAGGCAGTCACAACATGAAAACTTGTAACGAGTCATTGTAAACTTAAGAATGTTTAATGACATTGTTCACTGTTTTTTGTTTAATACAATTTGTTTTTACAATCTTCTTGGGGTTTGTTTGTGTTAGTGACGTTTTCACATTGTAATTTATATGTTTTTTGTTGGGTCTCACATTGATGGGTTATTCTGTATGCAACACACTGTCCTGTAAACATTGTCCATTAGAGTTGATCCCTGTGGGTTTAATTTATAATAGTTTCACATTACATAGTGAATTTATACACTATTAGAAGTCATGTATATGCATACGGTTTTGCTTAAGAAATACACTTTATAGTACAATGTACTATTACAATGTTACACCATAAAAATCACAGTGTATCAATACACTTACACAAAACTAGCTTTATATTGGATTTCTTACCATATCCACAAAACCACTGAACACTGTCTTTGTTGTAGTGTTACATTATTGTTGTTATAGTGTTACATTGTATTTGTTACGCTATGAGGGAAACACAGTCAACAATGAGGAGATACACAAAATCTAATCACACACAATGAATTAATAAAGCATAAACACCTTTATCCTTGAACAATCTGGATAATTAACATTCACTACATAAAATATTTTATAAACAGAATATCTAAATCTATAATTTCTAATCCACTAATGTTCAATTCTAAAATACACACACAATGAAAACTTTGTCAT
Source organism: Ilex paraguariensis (assembly GCA_963454935.2). Taxonomy (NCBI): domain Eukaryota; kingdom Viridiplantae; phylum Streptophyta; class Magnoliopsida; order Aquifoliales; family Aquifoliaceae; genus Ilex; species Ilex paraguariensis. The sequence continues at coordinate 241,174 of CAUOFW020004358.1, read as the reverse complement.
TTGTCCGCATATAATTTCTTTAGTTGCCTGCATATTTTCAGATCTTCTTCACTCCAAGAATTTGGATGATTGAGAAACAATAAAACCATTTCAGCTCGGAATGTGTCTCAATGTTTTTTAAAAACAAAAATTACATTTGGAGAATGGGTACTTAATAGTTTGCCCTTTGTTGTGGACATGTCTGACATAATATTATTGGTAGCTCCTTATCCCGTGTGTCTATAAAGATTCTATTCGAAGTATTGAACTCCGTAATCTTGTTTTCTGAACATCTAACAATACTGTTTTGACATAATCCAACCAATATGATTGCATTCTCTAGGTACATGTCCCGTTTGTTTTTAGTTCTTGGCCTTACTGTGTTATAATGTGTCCAAACATCTTCATAAGTATTCAATACAAGCAGAGTCCAGTAGTCAAAGGGACAATCTTCTTTCCAACCATTTGAATTCATTGTAAAGACAACATATTTGGAATCTCCCACGTATGGTATGTGTTTGTCTATTTCTACTTGACGGGCATACTCTAAATTTAGTTCAATTACAAAGGACTACACATTCAAAATATGTAAAATATAACGTGTTATAGATGTGCACAAATAAACTAAGTCAGCAACTATTTTTATCATTACTATTTAGATGTCTTACCCAACAAAGACTATTGATAAAGTAGTAACATCTCTTAAATGTGGACATTTCATTGTATTCATCAATTCCTCTTAACATATCAGCCTAATAGTCAATGACCCGTTAAAAAATAAATTTTTTACAAGGGTATCAATTGAAATAAGTTGANCATATCAGCCTAATAGTCAATGACCTGTTAAAAAATAAATTTTTTACAAGGGTATCAATTGAAATAAGTTGAAATAGAGTTGAACTCCCTCATAAACACTATTCTATTACATTATTCAGACAATGTTACACTGTCAATTAATATTTTGGAACTAAAAAATGCAATATCAGTTATGTTTATATACTACATAAATTTGTGGGCCAATATAACATGCTAATAATTAACTTAATGTACGAAACATAGCCCCATCCTTGAGATGACATGGTGTGTGAAAAAGAGAGTAACCATTAGGAAGAGGCATAGCAGTCTTGCAATGTCATCAACGTCATTTTTTGTTGTTCCATTTGTTGCTTCAACTAGTTTACTCTTTATCAAAGTTGAGGTCAACCTACTATCCTTCTCGAATCTTCATTTAACAAACTTTATGTTTTACTTCGCATGAGTTGATGAATCCATTGGATCGCAACCATTTTCAATCTCAAAAATTATTTTTACATTGCTTCTTCGCAATTTAATTTTCTCCCCACCAATATGAAACTTGGGTGTATCAACATCAAAGCACAATATCACATCCTGAATGTTACTATAACTCTTTCTAAATCATGTCTAGTCTAATTTTTTATCAATGATACTTTAAAAGAGTAATCAAAATTGGGTTTTTCTCAATACATCATTGTGTGCTTCACTTATCATAATGTTATCTATTACTCTAATAATGGCAAGAAAGTTGGATCTGTATTTAGGCACATGCTTTGATTCAACCATTTGTTTTTTTTTTTTTTGTTTTCTGTCATGTGTTTTACCAACTTTAATAGCTGATGGGCCCACAGTTTGGTCCAACACTTTGTCTCTATGACAGAATTCATATTTATCTTCAGTCCCCTTTCCTTTTCTCCCTATGACTGATCTGAGTTACACATGTAAATACATGACAATTACAGTATACAATCAAAGATTCAATGTAACTATAACAGTATAACAATAATACTGTAGCAATAACAGTATACCAATACATTTATACAAACACTATACTATTACATTCTGACAAACATATATTTGTGTATGACTTCATTCAACACAGTCCATCTCTGTTTTGATTTTGTCACCACATACACAAGACCACTAAACACAAGGAAAAATAGAACCAATGAATTTGACTTTACACTTCCTAACATCATTTCAAACCTATTATCAACCAATTGAAAATTAAAAAATTATTATGTGTAAAAATCCAATAAACTAACAAATTATTTAAGAAAAAAACATCTAGGGTTTAAAAAATATATAATTTTAGGGCTTTTGCCTAAAAAACAAAAGTGTACCACCATTTGTCTTCAATTTTTGATTTTATCTATAACTGTTTTCACTAGCAACAATATGTCTAGAAGACATGAATTTAACAACAAATTTCAGCCAAAAAAAAAACACCCAAATTAAAATAAATGTGATGTATTTTTCATAGTATAACCCATGATGTAAAAAAAGAAAGGTACATGAAATGACAAAGTTCAACGATCACCTTATTAAACGTAGGCCAACGAACAACTTTCAACGCTTGCTTCAAGTTTACAAATGGTGAAGTTCGAACGTTTCTTCAAATCGTGAATTAAGATTTGACCATAGTTGATTTTATGCCAATCTAACATCAAATGCACTGTATATTAGTTTTTTCTTTCACAGATGAAACCCTCTTGTTGTTTAGTGAAAGAAATTTGGGCTTGTTCTCTGAAGGAGATGAAGCGATTTTTTGAGAACACGAAGAAATAGACTAAATGTTTTTCGAAGATGAAGATATTCGAAAATAAATATTCCTAAATTCCAGCGGTTAAAATATATTCCTTGTTACCGTTTTAAGTAAAGAAAATTTTAGAAAATGAGCAGTTACGTCTTTGTATCTCATTAGTGTACTTCTTTACAAAATATTTTTTTCTGGTATTTTTTTATAATTATATCTAATTTGGTGTACCGGCTTCCAAAGGACCTTAAATTTTATTTTGGACCTAAAAATGAATTAAACTCAATTGAACACGAATTCAAAAATTTTATTTGGGGCCCGAAAATTTTGGGAGCTGTGAGTGGATGTTTCAACTTATTATCCCTTGGGCCGGCCTTGTTGATTGCATATGGCACATTTGAAACTAAACTTTGCAGTAATTTTACTTATTTTCTTCCTTTGACTACGAAACTCATTCAAATAAGTGTACTCGTTTGGAATAACAATACTTATCTATATGGTTACAATATCCTCCGTTTGGTCATTAAATGTCATGCCGTTAACTTTTACATAATCACTAATAAAGTGCCCCTACATAAACATAGGAATTCTTGAAAACATAAGGGGGATATAGGGTATTTTTGAAAATTTGAGGGGAGCAAGGCCAAAGGTGGCTCCATCATTTCACACATATGTGCATATCTATGAAGTTTTCACCATACCCACACCTTTGGGCAACTTATTTCTCAAACCCAATCAGTTTCTAAAAATGTCATTTCTAATGAGGACTTTAAAGTAAAATTGTAATTACAAGTGATGTTTTTTGCAGTAGAAATGAACTAGTATAAGTTTAAAGAAATCTAACATTTATTTCATTAAAATCATCATTTAAAGTGACGTCTTCAAAGGTATCATTGAAAATAGCATTTTTAAAGGTGTCATTTAGAACGATTTCTTCATAGTTTGAGTCCCTCCCCTCCCAAGCCCATAGGCGCGCACAAATGATTTTTGAAGCGTAATAAGTCACTTTGTATCTTGAAAAAATCGATATGTCTTGAATTTGTTTGAGTAAAAGAAGTTAGTTCTCATGTTCCAAAACCATAAGTGGGCATTCAAGTATTTCATTTGTTCCAAAAACTTGACAATGTTATTTATTCAAAAGTGGGATACTCTACTTGACCTCTATATTGGCAGTTTGTGCGCCTATGAATTTTTTTTGACCCTCAAAACAATAACATTCATCTGGTAATGCTTTAGTCACACCGTTTATATAGCCATGAGAATGATTTTGTTGTCATTTTATGGGTATGGTGCGCAGTGGGCATTTTTTTTACCCATATTAACCATTTGAAATTTAATTTGTAATTTTTGCATTAGATAACGTTACTTATGCATAAAAACTGAAATTTCTTACATGACACTACATAAAAGATAGACTTTCATTAATGTGGATCGTATTCATAACAACATAGCAGTTCATCACGTACACATAAACTAGCAAGAAGATATTTTTCAAAGTCATCGTCACTAGAATCAATAAAGTCAGACAATATCTGTTAGGAACTCACACTTGAACCTGTGTTGAACTTGCTCTGCACACGCCTAAGGCATAACTGGTGATAACTGTGTGACTCCATCCACTCAGAATCAGCTACATTCACCACTGCAATTATAACTCTACACCGATATGATACTACACGTAAATGTTGTCCATTCGAAAAAATGTAATATCAAAGAATATATAGGAATCAACCCCAAATGTCATGGTTTTCCCCATCTACAATTGAAAATGCAAAATGATAAGGGATGCAAGTGCGGACTATTAATTGTCATCTTCATGGTGGGGCAAAGAAGATGCCCTATTAGGAATATAACAAATAGCCGCATAAACTCATCCGAATCCTGTTTTAATGCTTTTAGTTGTCCCACCAAAGTATTGAAAGAAAGCTCCCTCTTTCCGTCAAATATTAGATTTTTAAGTTGCTTAGTTTGTTGTGAAGAACTATTGGCCTCGAATGCAATCCCTTGTATTTGTTAAGGCCATGATGTAATAAACATCTATCGGGGAGAATTTAATTGATTTACCATGTACATTTAGCAGAGCTGTGTTGGGATCAAANGAATGCAATCCCTTGTATTTGTTAAGGCCATGATGTAATAAACATCTATCGGGGAGAATTTAATTGATTTACCATGTACATTTAGCAGAGCTGTGTTGGGATCAAATTGTTTCACCAACCACTTGCATAAGCTCCTCTTAATCACACTGAGTGAACGAGAAAACCAAAAGGCTGAACAAGGGTAGGCTATCACACAACCTTTCGCATAAAGTATGATAAGAAATCAGAACTATGGGTTTTAAATGACTTCATCTAGGAACATAACCATCTTTTGGTTCCTACACGTGGCGTGCCATTCCTATGATCACATAGGCGAATGAAGAGCCTCGATAGAGTGCAAGGAAATGCTTTGCGTAATAATGACATACATACAAGTCAAATAAGGGATTTGTTGGTGCAACAAGCGGGAGGTTACCTTAATGTTGGGTTTACCTTGAAATATTTGTACAATGATGTTGCGGCTGAACTTCGTGCGAAGATAAAGGATGGTGATGTGGAAGGGGCTTTGGCATCTCTGAGCGCCAAAATGGAGTCAAACCCCTTGTTCTTTTGAAGTACAATATGTTTGAGGATAATTCACTTAACAATTTGTTTTGGGCAGACTCATCATCTCGGATTAACTATGCATATTTCAGTGATGTTTTGGTGTTTGATACAACGTATCAAACAAATCCCCACAAAAAACCATTTGTCATCCTCGTAGGTGTCAGTAATCTCAACCCAATGATAATTTTTGGTTGTGCGTTGCGCTCAGACAAGATTGTTAAAACATATGTCTGGTATTGGAAGCATTTCTTCATGCAATGGGTAGCAAAAACATGTATATCAATTGTAACCGATGAGGACAAGGCAAAGGCCAGAGCAATAGAAATAGTTTTCCAAAGGCAACATAGAGACTATGTAAGTGGCATTTGACAAGAAATGCACCGACAAATATAAATTTTGAAAATTTTGTCCAACAATTTAAGAATTACATGTATATATGCCGATGTAGTCCAAAAGAATTTGAGGATCAATGGAAATCAACAGTGGATTTATTCGGATTGGAGAATAATAATTTGATAGCAAAAGTATTTCAATAAGATCAAAATTGGTAGAAGTGAGCTTGAGAGATAATTTTTTTGTCGGGATAAAAAGCACACAACAATGTGAGGGTATGAAGGCCTACCTCANATATTCGAAAATAAATATTCCTAAATTCCAGCGGTTAAAATATATTCCTTGTTACCGTTTTAAGTAAAGAAAATTTTAGAAAATGAGCAGTTACGTCTTTGTATCTCATTAGTGTACTTCTTTACAAAATATTTTTTTCTGGTATTTTTTTATAATTATATCTAATTTGGTGTACCGGCTTCCAAAGGACCTTAAATTTTATTTTGGACCTAAAAATGAATTAAACTCAATTGAACACGAATTCAAAAATTTTATTTGGGGCCCGAAAATTTTGGGAGCTGTGAGTGGATGTTTCAACTTANAATTTTATTTGGGGCCCGAAAATTTTGGGAGCTGTGAGTGGATGTTTCAACTTATTATCCCTTGGGCCGGCCTTGTTGATTGCATATGGCACATTTGAAACTAAACTTTGCAGTAATTTTACTTATTTTCTTCCTTTGACTACGAAACTCATTCAAATAAGTGTACTCGTTTGGAATAACAATACTTATCTATATGGTTACAATATCCTCCGTTTGGTCATTAAATGTCATGCCGTTAACTTTTACATAATCACTAATAAAGTGCCCCTACATAAACATAGGAATTCTTGAAAATCTAAGGGGGATATAGGGTATTTTTGAAAATTTGAGGGGAGCAAGGCCAAAGGTGGCTCCATCATTTCACACATATGTGCATATCTATGAAGTTTTCACCATACCCACACCTTTGGGCAACTTATTTCTCAAACCCAATCAGTTTCTAAAAATGTCATTTCTAATGAGGACTTTAAAGTAAAATTGTAATTACAAGTGATGTTTTTTGCAGTAGAAATGAACTAGTATAAGTTTAAAGAAATCTAACATTTATTTCATTAAAATCATCATTTAAAGTGACGTCTTCAAAGGTATCATTGAAAATAGCATTTTTAAAGGTGTCATTTAGAACGATTTCTTCATAGTTTGAGTCCCTCCCCTCCCAAGCCCATAGGCGCGCACAAATGATTTTTGAAGCGTAATAAGTCACTTTGTATCTTGAAAAAATCGATATGTCTTGAATTTGTTTGAGTAAAAGAAGTTAGTTCTCATGTTCCAAAACCATAAGTGGGCATTCAAGTATTTCATTTGTTCCAAAAACTTGACAATGTTATTTATTCAAAAGTGGGATACTCTACTTGACCTCTATATTGGCAGTTTGTGCGCCTATGAATTTTTTTTGACCCTCAAAACAATAACATTCATCTGGTAATGCTTTAGTCACACCGTTTATATAGCCATGAGAATGATTTTGTTGTCATTTTATGGGTATGGTGCGCAGTGGGCATTTTTTTTACCCATATTAACCATTTGAAATTTAATTTGTAATTTTTGCATTAGATAACGTTACTTATGCATAAAAACTGAAATTTCTTACATGACACTACATAAAAGATAGACTTTCATTAATGTGGATCGTATTCATAACAACATAGCAGTTCATCACGTACACATAAACTAGCAAGAAGATATTTTTCAAAGTCATCGTCACTAGAATCAATAAAGTCAGACAATATCTGTTAGGAACTCACACTTGAACCTGTGTTGAACTTGCTCTGCACACGCCTAAGGCATAACTGGTGATAACTGTGTGACTCCATCCACTCAGAATCAGCTACATTCACCACTGCAATTATAACTTTACACCGATATGATACTACACGTAAATGTTGTCCATTCGAAAAAATGTAATATCAAAGAATATATAGGAATTAACCCCAAATGTCATGGTTTTCCCCATCTACAATTGAAAATGCAAAATGATAAGGGATGCAAGCGCGGACTATTAATTGCCATCTTCATGGTGGGGCAAAGAAGATGCCCTATTAGGAATATAACAAATAGCCGCCTAAACTCATCCGAATGCTGTTTTAATGCTTTTAGTTGTCCCACCAAAGTATTGAAAGAAAGCTCCCTCTTTCCGTTAAATATTAGATTTTTAAGTTCCTTAGTTTGTTGTGAAGAACTATTGGCCTCGAATGCAATCCCTTGTATTTGTTAAGGCCATGATGTAATAAACATCTATCANCCCTCCCCTCCCAAGCCCATAGGCGCGCACAAATGATTTTTGAAGCGTAATAAGTCACTTTGTATCTTGAAAAAATCGATATGTCTTGAATTTGTTTGAGTAAAAGAAGTTAGTTCTCATGTTCCAAAACCATAAGTGGGCATTCAAGTATTTCATTTGTTCCAAAAACTTGACAATGTTATTTATTCAAAAGTGGGATACTCTACTTGAGCTCTATATTGGCAGTTTGTGCGCCTATGAATTTTTTTTGACCCTCAAAACAATAACATTCATCTGGTAATGCTTTAGTCACACCGTTTATATAGCCATGAGAATGATTTTGTTGTCATTTTATGGGTATGGTGCGCAGTGGGCATTTTTTTTACCCATATTAACCATTTGAAATTTAATTTGTAATTTTTGCATTAGATAACGTTACTTATGCATAAAAACTGAAATTTCTTACATGACACTACATAAAAGATAGACTTTCATTAATGTGGATCGTATTCATAACAACATAGCAGTTCATCACGTACACATAGACTAGCAAGAAGATATTTTTCAAAGTCATCGTCACTAGAATCAATAAAGTCAGACAATATCTGTTAGGAACTCACACTTGAACCTGTGTTGAACTTGCTCTGCACACGCCTAAGGCATAACTGGTGATAACTGTNTACCAACACAGGATGAGGAGAGGCAATGGACCGCCATTTTAAACTGAGTGGAGTTTAATTCCAGGTGGGACACGACTATCTTTGAATTGACTGCCTAACATACGGTTTCTTATTCTTTGATGGTTTAGGATGGTTTCTATGACTTTGATTCAAGTGTTCATGCACAATATTTAGATCCTTCTTTAAGCAATGTCAGGGGAGTAGTTCCTATCAGTGGGTTTCCACATACCATAATTGACAAAAGCGTTAACCCCATTATTCAAATGCATATGCATTTCCTTGCAACTTCAAATGCACATAGTGCACAATATTTAATTTATTGTCTGGTCATTTTAGTGCATATGTCATCAGCGTTACGTGGTGTCATTATCCAATAAAAAATTACCGAATGGACATAGTAAAACCCCATTTCTATATATTGCATGCAGAGGTGATTACGAAATTGTGTGAGATCCATTGACTCACTTGTTTCATTTTCTATTGAATGCTAAAATCACATGGTGGTGATTATGCAGTGTCACTGTTACATTGAATATTTTCTTCTATTAATTGGGTTCTAGATTCTTAAATCATAATCCCTATGGTTTAATCGAAAATGATAGATTGAATTGATTAACATAAATTATCCTTAAGTATGATCATGTGAGATATATGTGATCACATCATTAATAACTTTTAACCGTTATTTTTTATTGAACCAAAATAATAAAAATTGAAATTTTCAAGGACTAAAGCATTTTTCTTTTGTTTGATGGAAATAGTATTTTTCACACTGCACATGTTTTACATGATTAATGAGTTGTCGTGTGTCATGTAAATTTATAGGTAGTATGTGTTGAAAGTCAAAAATCACCGAATCTCATTTCTAAATTCCATCACTCGGTTGCTTAGAAACTTCCAAAAGCAAAGCCGTTGACTCGAATATGCACTCCAAAAATTCAGAAATGCAAATGAGTTGACAGTTGATAACTAGAATCAGACATCAAAAGTAGAGTTACTGATAGGTAAGAGGGTAAGACAGTTGGTATTGTGTCAAACTTTGCAATCACTTAAAGTCAGGGAGAGATTTATTTATCATAAATATTTTAATTTCGGTGTGAATGATATATTTTTAATTAGATGGGAAGTAATTGAGGTGCGTATAAATTAAATCAGACATGGTTGAACAAAAAAAATATCACAATGTCCNACTTGTTAGGCAATATGATAGGGTTGTGGCAAGGATTAGAGACACATAAGCACATGACGACGATGGTACAAAACACGTATCCCCGATGATAACCACCCAACTACAATGTCTTGAGGAGTACGCATCCATATATAAAAGAACAATTTTCTTTGAAGTTAGAACATGTTGAAGTCCAAATCTTTTTTTTTTTTTTTGTAGTGAAAAAAATTGACCAAGATAATCATTGGAGTTACTACTTGCCCCATTACACACATAAAAAATCAACATGGAATGTCTTTGTTGGTTTTTTTTATGGAGTCTAGTTTGTATATGTGATCCGGATGATGACCCGACCCGAAATAATGTTGTGTGGTTTTTAATGGAAAATTTTCTGAGGCTTAGTCCATGGAGCGAATGCTTGGGCCGATAGGCCCAAGCCGTTATACAGCCCAGTGCGTAGGACATATAAACCCTGTTGTTTTGGTGATTAGGGTTAATTATGGATGTACATCCGCTCTCTGTATTCAACTCTCTCAATAGTGAAATCCCTGCAGCTTCGTGGACGTAGGCAAATTGCCGAACCACGTAAAATCTGTGTCTTGTTCTTTCTTGTTTCTTATTGCTTTATATTCTTGATTTGTTCTTCGATTGTGTGTGTTTGTTAGTGGATTTAAATCGTGAGAAATCCCAACTGTCTTATGTTTTCCTCAGGATATAGCATGGAGTGAAATTNAGATAATCATTGGAGTTACTACTTGCCCCATTACACACATAAAAAATCAACATGGAATGTCTTATGTTTTCCTCACGATATAGCATGGAGTGAAATCGCATGAAACTCGAATTTGTTGGTCTTACATGCCCTCATTAGATAACCTGCTTGAAAAATGAGCACACAAAAAAGTTCCCTCCAAGTGTCGTGATGAAGGGGTAGACTATTTCTGTAAAAGGAGGTTTGCAAAATAAAGATGTGTCGCGTACATCAAACACTTAGACAATTTCAACTTGATATGCTGGACTAATGGCCATGTGTAACCGAATGTGTTATTATGCTACGCATGGTTCCAAAACAACTAAGGATTTGACAAATACATTGCATGAATTAACTTGTCAAATGAAGATTCATCATGATTCATACGCTCAAGGTGATGATACATCAACACGACACCACCCAAATACAAATGTGCCCACGAATAAGTTCGGCATGGCTGACCCCAATATTGTGACAAAAAAAGAACATCCAGGCCGTGCATGGGAAAACATTACAATCACGTTGCGAAGATGTATCACGTGCAGGGCTACCAGACATATTATTCATAAATATCCGTTGTTGATTTGCCACACTGACGATCCATATGATGACAGATCCTTTTCCCGGCTAGGTGGATCACAACAAACAATACCAACACAGGATGAGGAGAGGCAATGGACCGCCATTTTAAACTGAGTGGAGTTTAATTCCAGGTGGGACACGACTATCTTTGAATTGACTGCCTAACATACGGTTTCTTATTCTTTGATGGTTTAGGATGGTTTCTATGACTTTGATTCAAGTGTTCATGCACAATATTTAGATCCTTCTTTAAGCAATGTCAGGGGAGTAGTTCCTATCAGTGGGTTTCCACATACCATAATTGACAAAAGCGTTAACCCCATTATTCAAATGCATATGCATTTCCTTGCAACTTCAAATGCACATAGTGCACAATATTTAATTTATTGTCTGGTCATTTTAGTGCATATGTCATCAGCGTTACGTGGTGTCATTATCCAATAAAAAATTACCGAATGGACATAGTAAAACCCCATTTCTATATATTGCATGCAGAGGTGATTACGAAATTGTGTGAGATCCATTGACTCACTTGTTTCATTTTCTATTGAATGCTAAAATCACATGGTGGTGATTATGCAGTGTCACTGTTACATTGAATATTTTCTTCTATTAATTGGGTTCTAGATTCTTAAATCATAATCCCTATGGTTTAATCGAAAATGATAGATTGAATTGATTAACATAAATTATCCTTAAGTATGATCATGTGAGATATATGTGATCACATCATTAATAACTTTTAACCGTTATTTTTTATTGAACCAAAATAATAAAAATTGAAATTTTCAAGGACTAAAGCATTTTTCTTTTGTTTGATGGAAATAGTATTTTTCACACTGCACATGTTTTACATGATTAATGAGTTGTCGTGTGTCATGTAAATTTATAGGTAGTATGTGTTGAAAGTCAAAAATCACCGAATCTCATTTCTAAATTCCATCACTCGGTTGCTTAGAAACTTCCAAAAGCAAAGCCGTTGACTCGAATATGCACTCCAAAAATTCAGAAATGCAAATGAGTTGACAGTTGATAACTAGAATCAGACATCAAAAGTAGAGTTACTGATAGGTAAGAGGGTAAGACAGTTGGTATTGTGTCAAACTTTGCAATCACTTAAAGTCAGGGAGAGATTTATTTATCATAAATATTTTAATTTCGGTGTGAATGATATATTTTTAATTAGATGGGAAGTAATTGAGGTGCGTATAAATTAAATCAGACACGGTTGAACAAAAAAAATATCACAATGTCCTTCTCTTTGTCTTGTCCCATTTGATGGTAGGCTTGAGTCTCTTCTAATTCTTTCTTAATTCCCTTTCTTTTACCCTTTTTGTCTAATAACATAAATTAGACGTGTTTAGTGGACAGTATACAAGTATTTAGTTTGCTAAACAAAAGTTTATTCAAAATCAAACCATAACTTTATAGTATTCCAGTTAAAGTGATGTTTACTAAGCAGTAAACACAACTTTCGTATGAAGACGGGATTAGTAACCACGACTTCGCAAAGGCTGCGTTTAGCAAACATGATTTATTCAGATTTTAAAATTAAAATTAAATACCCTCTGATTTTTTAATGAAGTTTTAAAAAAAATTATTCGGTCAACAGCTCTCGATTGTAGGCCTGCCTATCAAAAAAAAAAAAACTACATTACAAACTCACAAATTTAATAAATTTTTTTACATGCTAATCTGGTACTTGGATTTTTACTTGCCACATCGCTTCTCATTGGTCCATTTCTTAAAATCTAAACAAGATAATTTAAANAAAAAAAAAAAAGCTACATTACAAACTCACAAATTTAATAAATTTTTTTACATGCTAATCTGGTACTTGGATTTTTACTTGCCACATCGCGTCTCATTGGTCCATTTCTTAAAATCTAAACAAGATAATTTTAAAAAAAATCAAATTGATGAGACAAAATTCACATGTGGCAAAGAGAGAGAAAAGAGAATATGGTACTTTAAACATGATTGTTTGTCAATATCTAAGGTGCTGTTTGATAACCTACAGATTTTGGTTTTTTTTTTTCAATTTTTGGGATAAAAGAAAATAAAAATATGTTTGGTTAATTTTTTCGTTTTTTTTTTTTTTNGGTGATGATACATCAACACGACACCACCCAAATACAAATGTGCCCACGAATAAGTTCGGCATGGCTGACCCCAATATTGTGACAAAAAAAGAACATCCAGGCCGTGCATGGGAAAACATTACAATCACGTTGCGAAGATGTATCACGTGCAGGGCTACCAGACATATTATTCATAAATATCCGTTGTTGATTTGCCACACTGACGATCCATATGATGACAGATCCTTTTCCCGGCTAGGTGGATCACAACAAACAATACCAACACAGGATGAGGAGAGGCAATGGACCGCCATTTTAAACTGAGTGGAGTTTAATTCCAGGTGGGACACGACTATCTTTGAATTGACTGCCTAACATACGGTTTCTTATTCTTTGATGGTTTAGGATGGTTTCTATGACTTTGATTCAAGTGTTCATGCACAATATTTAGATCCTTCTTTAAGCAATGTCAGGGGAGTAGTTCCTATCAGTGGGTTTCCACATACCATAATTGACAAAAGCGTTAACCCCATTATTCAAATGCATATGCATTTCCTTGCATCTTCAAATGCACATAGTGCACAATATTTAATTTATTGTCTGGTCATTTTAGTGCATATGTCATCAGCGTTACGTGGTGTCATTATCCAATAAAAAATTACCGAATGGACATAGTANGGTCATTTTAGTGCATATGTCATCAGCGTTACGTGGTGTCATTATCCAATAAAAAATCACCGAATGAACATAGTAAACCCCATTTCTATATATTGCATGCAGAGGTGATTACGAAATTGTGTGAGATCCATTGACTCACTTGTTTCATTTTCTATTGAATGCTAAAATCACATGGTGGTGATTATGCAGTGTCACTGTTACATTGAATATTTTCTTCTATTAATTGGGTTCTAGATTCTTAAATCATAATCCCTATGGTTTAATCGAAAATGATAGATTGAATTGATTAACATAAATTATCCTTAAGTATGATCATGTGAGATATATGTGATCACATCATTAATAACTTTTAACCGTTATTTTTTATTGAACCAAAATAATAAAAATTGAAATTTTCAAGGACTAAAGCATTTTTCTTTTGNTAAATCATAATCCCTATGGTTTAATCGAAAATGATAGATTGAATTGATTAACATAAATTATCCTTCAAGTATGATCATGTGAGATATATGTGATCACATCATTAATAACTTTTAACCGTTAGTTTTTATTGAACCAAAATAATAAAAATTGAAATTTTCAAGGACTAAAGCATTTTTCTTTTGTTTGATGGAAATAGTATTTTTCACACTGCACATGTTTTACATGATTAATGAGTTGTCGTGTGTCATGTAAATTTATAGGTAGTATGTGTTGAAAGTCAAAAATCACCGAATCTCATTTCTAAATTCCATCACTCGGTTGCTTAGAAACTTCCAAAAGCAAAGCCGTTGACTCGAATATGCACTCCAAAAATTCAGAAATGCAAATGAGTTGACAGTTGATAACTAGAATCAGACATCAAAAGTAGAGTTACTGATAGGTAAGTGGGTAAGACAGTTGGTATTGTGTCAAACTTTGCAATCACTTAAAGTCAGGGAGAGATTTATTTTTCACAAATATCTTAATTTCGGTGTGAATGATATATTTTTAATTAGATCAATGAGGGAAATAATTGAGGTGCGTATAAATTAAATCAGACACGGTTGAACAAAAAAAATATCACAATGTCATTCTCTTTGTCTTGTCCCATTTGATGGTAGGCTTGAGTCTCTTCTAATTCTTTCTTAATTCCCTTTCTTTTACCCTTTTTGTCTAATAACATAAATTAGACGTGTTTAGTGGACAGTATACAAGTATTTAGTTTGCTAAACAAAAGTTTATTCAAAATCAAACCATAACTTTATAGTATTCCAGTTAAAGTGATGTTTACTAAGCAGTAAACACAACTTTCGTATGAAGACGGGATTAGTAACCACGACTTCGCAAAGGCTGCGTTTAGCAAACATGATTTATTCGGATTTTAAAATTAAAATTAAATACCCTCTGATTTTTTAATGAAGTTTTAAAAAAAATTATTCGGTCAACAGCTCTCGATTGTAGGCCTGCCTATCAAAAAAAAAAAAA
>CAUOFW020004358.1:195892-224695 GCA_963454935.2 Ilex paraguariensis | reverse complement strand
AAATTTTTTTTGTTTTTTTTTTTTTTTTTTTTTTTTTTTTTTTTTTGTGCTGATCCGTTGAAATCAATGTCAATTTTCAAAAACATCTAAAATGTTGTTTTTGAAAACATCCAAAAAACAAAAACAAGTGAAATGAGGTCTGAACTTTGAACCTCATTTCCAACAAAAAATTTATCTTTTTCCCTTACCATATAAAAGACCAACTCTCTCTTCATCTTCTCTCTTCTGTCTCTCTTTGCCTCTCTCACGAAGCATGTGAAAGGGCTCAGATCTAAATCGATCTTATGCTGGTGGGGGTGGATTTCTATGGTGGGGTTGGGGGTTGGGTGGTGGGTTTGGGTGGTGAGGTTGGGTGGTGGTTTTGGGTGGTCAGTGGGGTTGGATGGTGGATTTTGGGTGGTGAATTTTTGGTATAATACAAACTAGGTTTTTTATTTTTGTTTTCATAATTTTTTAAATATAAATAATTACCAAATATGTTTTATATTTTTAATTTTTATCACAGAAAAAGCAAAAACTAGTTATGTTTTTTTATTAAAAAAATATAAAAAATAAAAACGTTACCAAATGCACCATAAGTTACGAATATAACAAATCATATTAATACTTGGTATCTTTAGAGAAAAAAAATAAAGAGCTACCCAATACGCAGGGTTTGGAGAGAATCAAATTTATCCAGCTTTATCTCAATATTGGAAGAAACTTTTATTGTGACTCGAACTTTTAACACACAACGTTAAAAAAAGACAGTTCAGTGCACGAGTCTCTTGTGAGGTTTAGAAAAAATTAGATATACACAACTCTTAAATGTGCATTCAGAGATGTAGTTTTCACGATTTACACCCTTGACGCCTATGTTACAATAAAATAATCTTACCAACATCTTAGAGTTAAAAATAGCATTGAGAGTTGTATATTTGTATATAACATTACTCTAATTTAATTGTTTTACAATACTAAAAATTATATTGGCATCGAGAATCTATTTGTAAACAATATGAAATTTGTATAAGATAACTAGTTTTTGCTTTTTCTGTGATAAAAATTAAAAAAAATAACGAGATTCTTTTATTATTGTAACGAGATTCACATAAGATAAACATATGTATAGTTATAATTAATTATTTACTTTGACAACCAATCAATGGACCCATCATTTGTAGTCGAGCCAGAATTCAAAATTATTTTGGATTGAATTCTGGTTAACTTGATTTTGATTTTTGGGTTACGCAACTTAGGCTGAAATTTTAGTTTAATTTGATGTGAACTCGGATTAAATATCAATCCACACATTTGGGTTGAATTCAATTGGCTCTCAATAATCCGACACCTCAAATTGAGTATTGCCTGAATTTAAATGGTGTTGAAAATTTTGGCTCAAGACAAACCCTAGTATTAGAAAATCTCTAGCAAATATTGAATATTTCTGGTTAACTTCGGATTGGCTGGCCAAGTTTTGAATTCTGTCTGTTAGCCTGGAGTTGAAAAAGGGACTTGTAGAGTATAGATCATGGTAATTGAAACTTTCAAATATTGTATCCACCATTTGCGTTAAACTTACAACTACCTAAGGAAAATTAACACCATGATATGTTATTACAGGTGAACTCTTTTCCAGAATATTTGTGATCAATTATACAGGTTTGTGATCAATATTAATTATGTGGAAGTAAGGAAAATATCNGAGTTGACAGTTGATAACTAGAATCAGACATCAAAAGTAGAGTTACTGATAGGTAAGTGGGTAAGACAGTTGGTATTGTGTCAAACTTTGCAATCACTTAAAGTCAGGGAGAGATTTATTTTTCACAAATATCTTAATTTCGGTGTGAATGATATATTTTTAATTAGATCAATGAGGGAAATAATTGAGGTGCGTATAAATTAAATCAGACACGGTTGAACAAAAAAAATATCACAATGTCATTCTCTTTGTCTTGTCCCATTTGATGGTAGGCTTGAGTCTCTTCTAANATCCACACATTTGGGTTGAATTCAATTGGCTCTCAATAATCCGACACCTCAAATTGAGTATTGCCTGAATTTAAATGGTGTTGAAAATTTTGGCTCAAGACAAACCCTAGTATTAGAAAATCTCTAGCAAATATTGAATATTTCTGGTTAACTTCGGATTGGCTGGCCAAGTTTTGAATTCTGTCTGTTAGCCTGGAGTTGAAAAAGGGACTTGTAGAGTATAGATCATGGTAATTGAAACTTTCAAATATTGTATCCACCATTTGCGTTAAACTTACAACTACCTAAGGAAAATTAACACCATGATATGTTATTACAGGTGAACTCTTTTCCAGAATATTTGTGATCAATTATACAGGTTTGTGATCAATATTAATTATGTGGAAGTAAGGAAAATATCCATTTAATTTCTAGCGTTTAACTTAAACGTCACTAAAACTGATAAAAAATAATAATAAAAATAAAATCGCTTAATTTCCGGCGCTTAAGTCAAACGCCAGATATTATTAATGAAAATAATAATTAAAAAAATGATTAATTTCCGACGTTTAATTTAAATGCCACAAATTCTTAATTAAAAAGCTNTCCATTTAATTTCTAGCGTTTAACTTAAACGTCACTAAAACTGATAAAAAATAATAAAAAAAATAAAATCGCTTAATTTCCGGCGCTTAAGTCAAACGCCAGATATTATTAATGAAAATAATAATTAAAAAAATGATTACTTTCCGACGTTTAATTTAAATGCCACAAATTCTTAATTAAAAAGCTTTTTTTTTTCCTACCCAAAGTAAATATAAATTTTTCCCCAATTTACTCTCTGGACTCAAAATAGCCGCAGAAACCTTGCCACAGATCTGTGTCAGGCGACTGATTCTTCGTCTCGTTCTTTCTTGTTTCTTATTGCTTTATATTCTTGATTTGTTTTTCGATTGTGTGTGTTTGTTAGTGGATTTAAATCGTGTTAAATCCCAACACCCCACCACACACACACAGTCACGCCTATTCCTCACTCAGTTCACAGAACACACTAGAGTCCCACTCTACCTCTCTCTCTCTTTCTCTCTCACTAGAGTCCCATCTCACTTCCACCTCTCTCAGTCACGCCTCTTCCTCACTCAGCTCACAAAACACACTAGAGTCCCAAACACAGTCAACTCACACAAACAAACACACTCAAACACTAGAGTCCCATCTCAAAGAACCCTCCCCCGCCCCCCCCCCACCCACACACACACACTCAGCTCACAGAACCCCTCTCCACACTCACATACAGTTACGCCTTTTCCTCACTCAGCTCACAAAACACACACAAACACATTCAGAGTCCTATTCTACCTCTCTCTCTCTCTCTCTCACACACACACACACACACTACAATCCCATCTCTCTTCTACCTCTCTCAGTCACACCTCTACCTCACTTAGCTCATAGAACACACACAAACACACTAGAGTCTCATTCTACCCTTTTCTCTCTCTCTCTCTCTCTTGCTTGCTAGTGTTCCATCTCTCTTCTGCCTCTCTCTCTCAATCACGCCTCTTCCTCTCTTTCTCTCTCTCTCTCTACACGCAGAAAACACACAAAAAAAACACATACACACACAAACACAAACACAATCAGACACTAGAGTCCCCTCCCCCCAATACAGTCAGTTCCTCCCCCCACACATTCGCTAGAGTCCCATCTCTCTTCTACCTTTCTCTCTCTCTCCCACACACACAGAGACTAGAGTCCCATCCCTCTTCTACTTCTCTCTCTCTCTCAGTCACGTCTCTTCTTCTCTCTCTATACGCAGAAAACATACACACAAAAATTTAAAAAATACACATTCAACTCACAGAACCCCCCCACACACTAAAAGTCTCTTCTCTCTTCTACCTCTCTCTCTCTCTCTCTCTCTTTGAATTACGCCTCTTCACCACTATCTCACGCTCTACACAACCATTGTCACCACCACACAGCCCATACACTCTCTAAGAGGCAATAGGACTTCAGCAATTCTCTATCTCTCTGCCTCTGTCAGTCCCCAAGTCTAACAGTACTCTCTCTCTCCCCCTATCTTTCCCCACCATCCAAGTCCATCAGTTCAGTAGCATNCTTCTTCTCTCTCTATACGCAGAAAACATACACACAAAAATTTAAAAAATACACATTCAACTCACAGAACCCCCCCACACACTAAAAGTCTCTTCTCTCTTCTACCTCTCTCTCTCTCTCTATCTCTTTGAATTACGCCTCTTCACCACTATCTCACGCTCTACACAACCATTGTCACCACCACACAACCCATACACTCTCTAAGAGGCAATAGGACTTCAGCAATTCTCTATCTCTCTGCCTCTGTCAGTCCCCAAGTCCAGCAGTACTCTCTCTCTCCCCCTATCTTTCCCCACCATCCAAGTCCATCAGTTCAGTAGCACCGGCCAAGCATCAAATCCAACAGTTCTCCTTCTGTCTCTAACGTCTCTGTCTCTCTTTGTGACATCATCAATCCCCAAATACAGAAGTCCAGCAGCACTGGCCAAGAAAGCACCAAAATAGGTAACTCTTTCTCCTCACTTTCATTGACCATAATTTTTTTGGGGTGTTCTCAAAATTATTTCTGGATGTTCTCATAATTTTTTGGGGTTCTCTCTCTAAACTTCCCCTGTAACCAACACACGCTGAAGGGAGAAACACATAACACACCCAACGTTTTTCCCCACACTCTCTCTCACGTGATGTCGCACTCACAATACCACCTCTCTGTACCTGCCACTCTTCGTTGTTGTTCCTTCACGTGAGAGAGAGTGTAGGGAACCACCATGTTACTCAATATTGTATTGACACATTCATTCCCTGATTTACACACAATAGTTTATCCTTACATGTTTTGCAGTTTTAGATGTATAATTGGCATGATGCACAAGATATATTATGCTTTTATGATTTTTATTTTATTTTGCATTTTAAATTTACTCTTATGGATTTTCTTTACTAATAAGAAGTTTTTGTTGTTATAAAAAAATTTAGACCATGCTAAGCAATTGAATGTGTGTATTATGGGTGCTTTATGCATATGAAATATTACATGTGTTGGTTTTTTTTAATTCTATGAATTTTTTGTTCATGTAAGTCCCATTATATTTTATGATGTGATTTTGCCATAGACTATGATGTTTTGGTACCTATGTTGATTTTGATTTTGATAGTAACTTTTAAGACTCTTTTTCAATCCTTTATTAGACTATCTTAATGCTATTAAAATCTAGATGACGCGAACAAAGTTTAGGACATGACATGAGAATATGATACAAATCTAACACCACATTAACATGGCTATGGTTGATTAGTTCTCGACAAAAATCAGAAATATCATGTTCTGTTAATACAAATAATAAATAAATTGGTTTAGTGTGGAACATGTGCTTTACCTGCCAAAACTTTCAAGCCCAGTTATTGCCTTTAGACTATGTTAATGCTGGTTCATTTTTAGAGTTGAAATTATTTTTTGGCCTTTTTTGTGTTATCTCATTTATATAAATGGGAAATTGTGCACTTTTCTTGACTACGTTTTCTGTTTTTGCTTGACAACTATGGCATTTAAAAAGTTGACTACATTTAATATTAGTGGTTGAAAGCCTTTTTACTGACTTCCTTGGTTTTTCTATACTTAAAGGTGTGGTTGCTTAATCTAATGTTTCCATTTCTTTCATAATTCAAATATTCTTCTAATTTGCACATTAGTATAGACTTATAATTTCAATGCTTGCTTCACATANAATATTAGTGGTTGAAAGCCTTTTTACTGACTTCCTTGGTTTTTCTATACTTAAAGGGGTGGTTGCTTAATCTAATGTTTCCATTTCTTTCATAATTCAAATATTCTTCTAATTTGCACATTCATATAGACTTATAATTTCAATGCTTGCTTCACATGTTTTTTTCCAACATTATGTATGAATAAAAAAATATTTTGCATCGATTGTTTATAATCTAAGAACAACAATTTTGTATTAGGTTTTGTTTATTGATTGACATTTATATTTCTTATATCTTTCATATATGGGTTTGATTTATTTTTAGACAAATTTTTACTCTATTGACTATATGTACCTTCTCTTGCGAAATCAATTAATTTTTTGTGTGATTATTCATTAATTTAATCATTCATGTTATGGCGCATTTATTTTTCAGTTGTTGAATGAGGTAAGGTGTTTTATGTTTTGGGTACCTATGAGCCATAATGAATTTACTTTTATGATTATTTGATTTATATAGAATTAGTGAATTTTTATTAGTTTAAGTTTAGTTTTAATATCTTATAGAGATCTTGATTCTGTTGCGTGATTTTAAGAGAACAAAATATATACGGTCAATTGAGTGGCCAACATGTACGCTTTCAAGGACATAATTTTATGTCATTAAGTTATTCCTAACGAGTAAATTTGGTATTGTTCATTTGGGAATTTAAACTTGAATAATTAAAATTGGGAACTAAAATGGTTTGACACTTGGAACGGAAACATTTACAATATGGTTGTTATTAGTAAACTAAAGCTAAATGATATGATGAAACGTTTAGGTTTGTGTTTAACATAGTTTCCCACAATGTAATGCCACAAACACTGCACAATGGACAACGTCGCCATTTTTTGCCACGTAAGTTACTAACTTCAATTATTTATTTTTACACCTCTATATTTTTTTTACTAATGAATAATATGGGTGTTTTAATTCTTCTCACCAATCTTCTTATAGATGGATGAAGATCTAAGAGAAACCATAAGATGAACTTTTTATAACTTATCTTATTAATTCTTTTTTTTTATATTTATAACTTACTAAAAGTTAATTTAACTTTAAGTTGTCATTCAATTTCCAGGTCCAAATACACCGGAAAAATAACATAGGAGTTATTACCCGTGACGAGCATGATCTTAATAGCATTTATGAGGTGGTTCTCTTGCTATCTTTTCATGTATTCTAATTAATATGTTGCCACTAAAAATCCTTATTAGCTTATTCATAATGTATTTTTCAAAGGTAAAAAAGAAAGAAAGCTGCAATGGAGTATGGTAGCTCTAAAGGAAAAGAAAAGGCAAGTTGTTATGGCAAAAGAAATGCAAATATAGATTACGAAGTGGTATGATTGGTCTATATCCTGTTCATGAGTGTCAGTATAGTTACTAAAACTTATTTATTATCGAAAATACTATTTCTTAGAAAAAATTAATTTTTAGTTCAACAATAATATTGTACCAAAGCTGAGCTTGGGACAACACGTAAGACCTAAAGAGGAAATTCCTGATTTTGGGAAAGACAAAGAATCTGGGTGCTCTAAACATCAATTAGTACAACGTGCATGTCGTGAACAAGAGAGATCAGACTGTCCACCCATTCAGCCTAAATATTTTCCTTCTTTAACACCAACCCCCTTCGTTGAGTATGCTTCGAACGATCATCAAATAAAAGATCTCGCATCCAAACCTCCAATGGATCCATTGAACTTGCAACAAAACATATTGTGCCACCAGATCACTTGGTGTCATCGTCTGTGACCACAATGCTCCAAAGAACATCAGTGCAAAATCTTTGTGATGGCACCACGATGGGTTCGGAACCACCCTCCAGATTGTTCATGGACAATTGCAAAATTACAATACAACAAACCGTGCAAACAAATGTCTCAAGGTCATCGTCTATGACATACATGCACCAAGAGCTACCTAATTTGAATGATATCATCGCCGTGCAAAAGGAACCACTATCAAGGTGTTTGTTGTAAATAATAATTTCTGAAACTTATGTAATTGAACTGTTACAATACACGTCATTGTTTATGTAATTTTTAACGTAGTTATTTGAATTTGATCAATGTAGTCCTTATGAATTATAGGAAAGTGCATCTATGAGTTTTGGAGTTGCTTCTCAAACACATGTATCAGAAGGTCGACATTTACTCGGGAGTATGACTATAGAATGTCCTCATTGTTCGGCCTTACATTGGAGGGATGAAAAATTATCTATTTCAAAATCGTCATCTGCTCTATTTGGAACATGTTGTTTGCAAGGAAATATTAGACTGCCTTTACTTATTACACCACCTTCAGCACTTAAGGGGTTGTATGATGATAGAGATAATAAAGCAAAGTCATTTCGGCAACATCTACGAGAGCATAATGCAACTAATACTTTTATGAGTCTTGGTGCTACACTAGATTCAAGATCACTAAGTGGAAGGAGATCCTACATCATTTACTATCCATTGAGAATTGCACCATCAAACAGGATCGCCCATACCACAAGGAGATCATGAACCAATGTACAGTCAATTGTACATTTATGATCCCCAACTGCAAAGGAATGTTTTGAAAATTATTCAAGACTATTTGCTTCATGTAAATCCATTCCCGAATAAATTTCAACAAGCTTTTGAAATTTTAAGTCAATCAAAATTGTCAAGTCAGAATTGTTAAGTCAATTAGAATTTTAAGTCAAGTGGCATGAGAGATATTATTTTACATCTGAGAGGAAATAATAATTTGATGCAGATGAATGAGTATCACCCAACATAACTACCATTGCATTATGTGCTATTGTTCCCTCATGGCGAACTTGGATGGGAACCTGAGTTGAGGCAGTAGGATGCTTCTTTTGTTAGAGCCTCAACTAACCAATTGACTCAATTGCAATATTATCATCCAACTGAATATTCAACAATTTTAGGGGGGGCGGGGGGAATTGTTTCAAGAGTTTTTAGTAGATGCTTAGGCCACAATGGAACAAAATCAATTGACATCCTATAATCTTAGTCAATCAAAAATTCTGGCATAATGTTACAACGGCCTTATTGATGTTTGTGTAGATGAGCTGAGTCCTGAATAAATTAGTCAACAGATGATTTTTTCAGCTTTTTTCACTGAAAGCGCAAGACATATGTTTAAAATCTTTCAAAATTTAATGGCTATTACACGGTACAATCAACACCCGAATATCTTTCTCACCATGACCACAAATCTCAATTTGCCTGAAATTTCTTCAGCTCTGTTAGCACATCAAACAGTTTATGACCGTCCGAGTTTAGTTGCTCGAGTTCTTGAGTTAGAGTGAAGATTTTTTATAAAGGAGATAGAAACAAAACAATTATTTGGANCCGAATATCTTTCTCACCATGACCACAAATCTCAATTTGCCTGAAATTTCTTCAGCTTTGTTAGCATATCAAACAGTTTATGACCGTCCGGGTTTAGTTGCTCGAGTTCTTGAGTTAGAGTGAAGATTTTTTATAAAGGAGATAGAAACAAAACAATTATTTGGAAAAAAAGGTAGCACATGTTTTTACAATCAAATTCTAAAAAGGGGTTTGCCACATATGCATGCACTTTTGTTCCTTCATGGGCCCGAAAAAATATAAACATATGCCCAGGTAGACAATGTGGGATATGCTGATAATCCTATTCTCTTTAATACAATCAAGAGTTGCATGATACATAGACCATGTGGTGTTCGAAATCTGAATGCATCATGTATGAAAATTGGTGTATGAACTAAGTGGCACCCTCGAACATTTGTAGAATCAACAAGTATGGAATAAGATGAATATCTTGTTTATCGTCGTTGTGAGAACGGTCGCGTGTATACGGTGTGGGGGGGGCCATCAAGTTGATAATAGGGATGTCGTACCATACAATACATATCTTTCTAAAATGTTCAACTTTCATATCAAATTGGAAGTTTGTGTGGGAATAAGATGCATGAAGTACATTCACAAGTATATTTACAAAGGTCATGATCATACCCCTATGGTGTTGAAAGGAGGAAATGAGATCCAATAATATCTGAATACCAGGTATAATGCGCCGCCAGATGCTACTTGGCAATTATTTGGTAATCCTTTGCATGAAGAGATTTCATCCATTGTGTGTTTGAAACTTCACTTACCTGGGATGCATCTTGTTGTTTTTAATATTGCTGAACAGCTTGATACAGTCATTTCTAGAGTTGCACAACAAGATTCAACGTTTATNGGAGGAAATGAGATCCAATAATATCTGAATACCAGGTATAATGCGCCGCCAGATGCTGCTTGGCAATTATTTGGTAATCCTTTGCATGAAGAGATTTCATCCATTGTGTGTTTGAAACTTCACTTACCTGGGATGCATCGTGTTGTTTTTAATATTGCTGAACAGCTTGATACAGTCATTTCTAGAGTTGCACAACAAGATTCAACGTTTATGGGATTTTTTAAATGTTGCGCTTCAAATGAATTTGCACGTATATTAACCTACCAAAAATTTTCACAAAAATTTACTTGGAATAAGAAAACACATAAATTGACACCTAGACAAATGAAGTATGCAATTGGTAGAATGTATTTTGCTAGCCCAAATTCAAGAGAGTGATTTTACCTGCCTTTGTTAATAACTGTAGTCAAAGGACCAAAATTATTTGACAACTTACGCACGGTAAATAGTGTTATGTACAATACTATCAAAATAGTATGCNATGTATTTTGCTAGCCCAAATTCAAGAGAGTGATTTTACCTGCCTTTGTTAATAACTATAGTCAAAGGACCAAAATTATTTGACAACTTATGCACGGTAAATAGTGTTATGTACAATACTATCAAAATAGTATGTGTTGCAAGAGGACTTTTTGAAGATGATGGAGACTGGGTACAATATATGTAGGAGGCTTCAACTATGAAAAAGGGACACCAGTTGAGGAGATTGTTTAGTATTATTCTCATATAATGCTCTCTGCTACATCCATTTGAGTTAAAAAATCAATTCTCAATGCATATATGTGATGACCTAGACCACAAGATTCATATAATGTTGGGCATTTCTAATCCTACTTAGGATCAAATTGAAGATTATGATATATTTCTCCTGGATCAATTACTCCATGAGTCAGGCAAAAGTTTATTTGATTTTCAACCCAAACCCCAACTGACAGGGAATTAGAATGTAATAGTTGGTAACAGACTATTGTTTGAGCATCAATTCTAGCATGAAGCACAACAGTCAGATGTACGAAATAATGTTGATCGTCTCAATGATGTACAACATGCTACTTATTCTGCAATCACTTAATTAGTAATTGGAAATAAAGGAACTATTTTTTTTTCTAAAGTGGGGGTGCCGACACTGGAAAAATGTGTCTATATTGTTTCTACCAAAATGCGCAACTTTGGGTATATCGTCGTTACCATGGCTTCATCCGGTATTGCATCTTTATTATTAATGGGAGGGCGCACAATACATTCATTATTTTGCATCTCATTGAGTGCTTAAAAATTCGATTTGTGGGTTTACCAAGCAATTGATACATGCAAAATTGTTCAGATTGAGTAAATTAATAATATGCGATGAAGTTCCAATGCAAAATAAGTATTGTGTTGAGGTTGTGGATCATACACTTCAGAATGTTTGTGATAACCAAAAGCCATTCGAGGTATCAATATTGTTCTTGGCGGAGACTTTCAACAAATCTTGCCAGTTATACCGAAAGGAGTCCGTGAGCAAACCGTAGGTGCGTCATTGAGGCGATTTGTATTGTGGAGGAATATGCATTTTCTGACTTTGGGGTTACACCATCATTGAATTTGCAAAATTCTTAAAATGCTGAATTTGCAAAATTCTTAATGGAGGTAATATTTCATTGATCATTAGTTATATAACATATTATTTAACTTTACTATTATGATTTCTATTATCTAATTTTTAGATTGGAACCAATCCACAAGTAATTGTGGAACTTTCACCGACAATACATAAGTGTCATACTCTTCAAGAATTAATATTTAAAATCTATCCACGTTTGGATATGATTGGTTCAGTGACCTTGGACTTCCTAATCGAGCTCACAATTCCTTCTACAAGGAATGATGCCGTTAGTGCTATAAATGTTGTGGCATTAAATATTTAAGCAGGACAAACAATTACATATTTAGCTGTTAACAAAATAGCCAACGGTGATGTACTTGATTTATCAATCATGAATTGATATCCTAATGAGTATTTAATCTCACTAGACCCTCTTAGGTTACCTCCGTTTAAGTTAGACTTGAAGGTGGGTTGTCCAATAATATTTTTGAGAAATATAGCACCAAAGGATTGGCTTTGTAATGGCACATGATTGATGGTTATGAGATGTGTCACGCACGTAATTGAAGCTCAGATCTTAACTGGAGATAAATTTGGCAATTTGACCTTCATTCCAAGAATATCTTTGTCACTAGCATCTTTGGATTTCCCTTTTCATATGACAAGGCATCAATTTCCTGTTCGATTGACGTATGCTATGACAATTAAAAAATCTCAAGGGCAGTCAATCAAATTCGTTGGGGTTGACTTATGCACACCAGTGTTTAGCCATGGATACCTGTATGTGGCACTATTCAGATGCACATCTTCTGATTGTATAAGTGTCATTCTTCCTGAAGATGGGTTGAATTGCACAACGAACATCGTTTACCCTGAAGTTTTGTTGTAGGACTTCCTATTCGATTGCAAATATATGGTACCATTTCGTTACAATTTTATCTCTATTGAAGACAAAGAATTAAAATAATCAATGCTTAGATTAACTGTGTGATTTAATATTTGTAGGATTAGTGTGAAATGACAATAGATATGAAAAGATTAAATAAAACTACACTGCATCAATGGGGACATGATATTATTTTTAAATGTAATCAATTCTACTAAGATTTATTTCGTTCCTATCTTTTTATATCACTAGGGGGTTGTGCATTCTCCCAACTTGGTGTTTATTGTATGTATTGATACCTACACGTTCAAGGAGGTGATGAAGAGAAAATACAATCACAAGCTACAAAGTTAATCCGTTCAGTTAATGTTTATGTATAAAACATATTATTTTAATACTCTTTGAATGTTTTTCATATGATGCATTTATATTTTTTGTCTACCTTCTTGATTTAATTGTTGCATGTTTATGACTGTCGAGCACAATGTTATTGCAACATAAAACAACAATGAAGGCACTATGTTATTATTCTATTTCTCTTATTGTTGTTGGTGTGCTGTTATTCTTATTCTTACAATATTAGATCACATGTCTTAGTAAACAATATTTTGTTTTTGTAATGTTAGTTAATCTGTTGCTAACTTTATTATTATCAATTGAATTTATAACTTTTAAATTATGTACAGATAGCATAGAATGCCCTCCTATGTAGTATGCGTTTGGTAGTATCAAGCATAGTAGATAAATTTAAAAATGATTCTTTCGAAGATGGAACCCCAATCTCAAAGTTTAGGTTAGAAAAAATTAAATTAGGTTGTATGCTACAAAAACGCAAGGAAACACATAAGTGAACATTATATTATACAGAAAATAGCAGAGACTCTTCCCAACACTATCCTGTGGTTAGCACGCTTCCACTTACATAGCCGATTGACTTCATTGATACGAAGTTTGAGAATGGCTTCATAGATATGATAGAATTTGGGGATTTGTTCGAGGATATAAAAAATGACCAAATCCGTTTACGAGCATTAGAAGACGTGGAGACTCAACTAAGAACAATGAACATCAGAACCTATGTAGCGATAATTTAAAAGTAAATATGTTTTATCAATATTTTTATTATTTGAATGTAGATGAATTAAAAAAAAATATTTGTATGTTTTTAGAGAATAAAAAAAACATATGAATAAATTTTATTTTACAGGTTGTTTACATTCTTTTGGAAGTGAGATATCAAAATTTATTTTTTTGATAGCAATTGTGGACTTATTTTTATTATATAAATGGTTGAATTTGTGGACATTTTTTTGTTTGAGGTATTTATTACATAGTTGGATTGAAAATTTGGTGATTTAGTTTAGAATTATGTTGTGTTATTGAGTTGAATGATTGTAGCAGTGATGAATACATGATTCTTATAGATGAGAAAGATTTTATTTATTGCTTAAAGATTTTAAATTTTATTTGCTTCTATTAATATTTTTTTCTAATGTATTTATATATGTGGTGTTATTGTAGGGAGTTTTTTTGTTCATTTTTATGATAGGGTCGACAATATATGAATGTTTTTGGTTTATTTTTGAATATTGGCAATTGCTTGCGAGTGCATTCTCCAATAAAAATGCATAAATTACAGAAAATCCCTACGGTGGTCGATGGACAGAAGGCCATACATGTTGGTTTTCTCTTGTCATGTTGGGCTTAACTAGTTCATTTATTTACTCACCTATCCATTGGTATCCATTCCACAACTTTGCCCCTGTTAAATCTCAAACCTAACACCCTTGATCAAGCAAGTTTTTGACAATAGATCACATCGGTTGTATAGCACCCATTCCAACATCGGAAGCCATTATATTGATGCTATCAATCATCACGATTGTCCAAGAATAAGTTGCAATTCTTACCAATTTGCATATCATTCCTTCTACATCCAATCAAACAATCCATAATCCCTTTCTCCCATCAATATCCTTGAGATCCATTTTGTTATCAATGGTTTTTTTGTTTTCTTGTGTTATTTTAACCTTGTTGATGGCGGGAGAAACAGTGGGCCAAGTAAGAAAAGGAAGGCTATGGATACCTGCACTAAAAAAGTTGTTAGTACCCAGAAGAAGAAAGTTATTAAAAGAGGTAAGAGTTCGAACTGTGAAACAAGTTTCCACGACAAAGATGTATGAAACTTGCTTTTGTCATCGCCCTTTGCTATTGGAATGAGACGTTTCATTGGGTGAGTTAGGTAATACGGATTGTCCTATATTTTCATTATAGAAATTGGGATAACAACTTTGATGTTAAAAAGGATGAGAAAGCATATGATAACGTAGTGAGGTTATTTTATGCAAACATACATGCCTTTGATAAAGTTGGTCACATTTTTAAGTTAGTAGTTAGGGGTAAAGACATAGTTATTTCCATTGATTTAATTTCAAAAATTTTAAAAGTTCCCCGGCCCATCATTATTGATAATACCATTGTATGAAAATGGTTCTTAAGGATATTTGTAATTTGCTAATTGAGTGGGTGGATAACAATACCAATATAGCTCAAAAAGACCTTTGTCTAACTTATAGGAGGTTAAACAAAATAGTTTATTGTAAAATTGACCCCAAAGGACAACTAAAATTGTATATGACAAAGTTCAACTCCTATATGTGATTAGGAATGGGGTATTAACTGACCTTCCCCATTATGTATTCAAGATTATTTTTAATTCATGAGTTGCAGGATAGCAAACAAAGTCTTCCCTTTTTGATTTTGATTTCAATTATTGTGAAGTTTTATGGAGTTGCGATTCAACCTGGCGATTCGTATAGTGCTTCCATGAGTATGATAAACTAGGCCACACTAAAAAAAGGTCTGGGGCATGTTGGGCATACACACCATGCCAATAATGCGTTGTTGCCCCACTCCTAATCTCAAACTTCTCTTGAGACAGATGGCAAGGGTCCAAGTAATTCTTCATTCGACATGAATATCCTTGGAGAAAAGCTTGAACAAAATATTGACTTAGCAAAAGAACATGATCTCATGATTTAATGCCTTTGAAGAATACACGAAGGGGTCTTTCAAACAACTGGAGAATAAGGTTGATGGCTTTTAAAAGGTATTTAAAGAGTACGCAGAGAAGTAATTAGTGATGGGTTTGCATAAAAAATTATTGTACATGGATCCATTGGTATGTACATGTGTTTATGTGTATGTAACAGTTTCAGATCATTTTGCAATTGGTGACCTCGAACATTGAATGTGCGGTGTTTTGGTGAACATAAATTGTCGTTTTTATGAATTGTTATTCAAATGTGTCATGGATTTCCTACACTTGATTAATTTTGAAAGAACATTAAATTGGACCAAATTGCAAACAACAAAGCGACTTCCTACCAATTACCAACAAAGTCAGTAGACAACTTTGAAAGTTGTCATCTGAGTCATTATAGTCCGACAATTCTAGATCGGACACTATCAACGGATCCTTTATAAGTATAGCTTGTTTGGGATCGAGTTGCCTTTTTTTGCATGCTCCACTACATGGCAGCACTCCAAACGTCATTGTAGTTGTTGAATTTCTCTCTCTAGTCTATTATGGCTGTCGAGTGTTGTGTTAGTGCATAAATCTACTGAGCATGCTTTTGGCAACCTTATTCCATACCATTGACAAAACACTTCTAGCTCACATCCTTTGTCATACAATTTTGGCTACCGCAACCCATTGTCCAAAAGATTGTGACCATTTGGTAATTGATTGTAGGGCTGACCAATCACTATGTGTCCTACTTTAACCAAAGGAGTATTAGTGTTGATTGGTGTATTGACAAACTCTCATTTTCTCCCTACCATTTGTTGCTTTTAATATCAATATAGCATCCAATTGGGTAATTTTGCCTTGTTCTAGAGGATCCATCTACAATTATGTAATTGTCGACATTTGAAAGTCTTTTTCACTTGGATGATTTTCCCCTCTTTCCCTCCCTTGGAATTATATTATTTAGAGTATAGGATTGGATGTGAACTAAATTGCATTGAAGTTATAAGTGAAACCCAGTATTCCGTCAATTGTTGTTATGGTTATCCCTCAATGTGAGGGTGTTGTCCACGATCTGGGTTCAAAAGTGTATGTTTGACACTACAATAATTGTCGGATTAATGGGGTTAACATTTTTGTCAATTATGGTATGTGGAAACCCACCCACCTAACCCACCATCATAATACCCTATCCACGCAACCCACCCACCGATCCATCACCTCTTACCACTCCAACACCTCCAATAGCGGCGACTGGCGACAGAGGTGACCAGTGACCATCGATCCATCACCACCACCACTAAATCCACGCAACCCACCCACCAGCCACCACCAGATTCACCAAACCACCACCGTTCCACCACCTCCTACCACTCCAACACCACCGACAGCAGCGACTAGCGAACAGAGGTGACCAACATTTCCATATTACAATGGCTCGTCTCATCTCACTTCCCCCTTGAGAGATTCACCCTCTTCAACCTTTCAAATCTTGAATCCTTCACTACTCATTGCTCTGTTTTTCTCTGCTCCCATTTGTTTCTCTTACAACTTTCCCTCCTTTCCCCTCGTCTCCATTACATTACTGCATACTATTAGCCATGTAACATCATGCGTCCAAAGAATCTCCGTTGACATTAAATGTCGACCAGAGCACCATTGCTCTGGACAGTAATGCAACAATCACTAATGAAAATTACTGAAAGGAAAGGACCCCAGCTTGTCTTCCCATTCTAGGCCCTTCAAATGTTCCTACAGAAGGTTCATGTGAGTTATGTAACCCTATAAAAACTACTGACAGTCCCTAATGCTCCCCCATCTACCACACAGCCCAACAAACCTCTGTGGAGTCAAGTTCTGAGGAACACTAAGTCTAGTAGTGGAGCCACATCACATAAATCCATGAACTTGAAATACTTCAAACCATTGGTAGTGGAAGACAAGCATGTTTTGCCCCCCCCCCCATCAGTGGCTAAACAAGGTTGCAAGGAATGCTCATCTTGCCTAATAGGATATTTTATAGACAAGAGGCTCCCCTTTTTTGGTGGTTAAAAACATAGCTCAAAGATTATGGAATCCTCATGGCCTGCTAGAGGTGTTGGCAAATGATCAGGGTTTCTTTTTCTTCAAATTCAAAGATGAGCTAGCTAGTATGAAAATCCTAGAAAATGGCCCTTGGCTCTTCTCAGGCAGAGCAATCATCCTAAAGAAATGGCATTCAAGGTTGCAACCAGTCAAAGATATACACACAAAACTTCCATNAAATGGCCCTTGGCTCTTCTCAGGCAGAGCAATCATCCTAAAGAAATGGCATTCAAGGTTGCAACCAGTCAAAGATATACACATAAAACTTCCATTGTGGATTAAGCTTTTCAACATCCCATTGGAATATTGGAATGAGGAAGGACTGAGCTATCTTGCTAGTGCAGTAGGAAGGCCTTTATATGCAGACTCACTTACTAAAGAAAAGCAAAGAATCACATATGCAAGAATATGTGTGAAAATAGATGCCAATCAAGAACCAATTCAACCGTTTTAACTAAAAATGCAGGGCACTCACCCGAAGGATTGTGGGATAGTGAAGATCCTGGTAGAGTACCAATGGAGACCCAAATCATGTCCTCATTGCAAAGTCTTTGGCCACAATAATCTCAGCTGCCCCAAAACCCTTAGCAAGCAAAGCAGACAGATTCCTGAAGCAAGAACAGATGCCAACTCCAAAGCTCCAGAATCTTGCAACAACAAGGACTCAATTGTTTAACCACCAGTTCAGCCTAGTCACAAAGACAAAGGAAAAAATATCATCTCCACTATGGTAGTGGATAGTGCTGCTCAAGAGTAGCCTCCTACTTTTAATTCTCAGGTGGAAACCCAGGTAACTTCTATCAATCCCATTTGTTAAGATTGTTTCCCTCAGCCTTCTATCCCTATTTTAGCATCAAATAGATTTAATGGACTTGATATTAATGATGGCCAAGTGATTTTGGATCTCATTAGTAATTGTGAAAGCCCCTAAAGAAGGCCTTGATGTTTTGGACAAGCCACTAGTCAATGGAAAAAAGAAAAAGGTGAAGAAGAAAAATCTCCACCTTGGTCCACTCAAGCTATCTATGCAACTTAAGCTCAGAAAGTGACCTTCCTTCCTCTCTTCATGTTAAATTTTGTTAGCTGGAATATTAGGGGACTAAATAAACCTTCTAGGCAAGAGGAGATAAGGAAAATGATTTTTGAAAATCACTTGGATTTACTTGGCATCATTGAAATACGAGTCAGGAATGCAAATTATGAGACTATAGGAAGCAATGTTTTTTGACGGTGGGAATCTTTTTCTAACTATGATTCCCATGTCCTGGGAAGAATCTGGGTGGGATGGAATCCTAATACTTTGGTGGTCACTAAAGTTTCAGAATCTGATCAAGTGATCCATTGTGATGTAATGCATATTGAAAGCAAGCTTAAGATATACCTTTCCATTATCTATGGCCTTAATGATCAAAGTGACAAGAGAAGACTTTGGAGCAATTTGATCAATGCCTCTAGTTGCTTCAATGCTAGACCTTGGATTCTTATGGGGGACTTTAATGTTATAAGAAATATTGAAGAAAACCATGGTGGGGTTAATAGAAGATGTAAAGCTATGGATGATTTTGAATTTTGTATTCAAGTTGTTGAACTGGTGGATCTTAGATACTCATGTACTTTCTACACATGGACAAACATGAGGCATGCATTGCTAGGAAATTAGACAGGATGTAAGTTAATGGTAAATGGTTTCAACAATTGAAATAGTCTTCAGCTGAGTTTCTACCCCAGGTGTCTCTGACCACAGTCCAGCACTAGTCAAAATAGGTGGAGCCATGAGGAGGAAAGGATGCCCTTTCAAATTCTTTAACTTCTTAGCTGACAAAGATGACTTTCTTACTACTATGGCAGCTACATGGAATGATGATTTTCATGGTACCTACCAATATAGAGAGTTTCTTGTAAACTCAAAAGAAATTCATTTTCAAGGAGAAAAATAGGGAGATAGGAGAAGTCTCTATGAGAGCCAGAGAAAGGAAAATAGCTCTTGAAGCCTGCTAAAGGATGCTAGACCTTAATCCTTTAGATTTGGCGCTTAGGCATCAGGGGAAATAATTACTTGCTGAATATTCAGAAGCTGCTACTAATGAGGAAATGTTTTTCAAACAAAAGTCAAGGGTACTATGGCTTAAGGAGGGAGACCAAAATACCTCATTCTTCTTTAAATCAATGGTCAACAAAATGAATAGAATGAAAATTCTTAAACTTGAAGATCTTGAAGGCAGAGCAATTGAAGGTCCTGAAAATGTGAAAGCTGAAGCCACAAATTACTTCATGAGGATACTTGGGCGTAATTCAACTACTACAGATCACACAACCAGGAAAAACATGCTTAACTCACTAGGCTTAAACAAAATAACTGACCAGCAAACATTTGATATGTGCAGAGACTTAAATCAAGAGGAGATAAAGGGGGTCATCTTCTCTTCCAATGACATGAAAGCCCCTGACCCTGATGGTTTCTCTTCTTACTTCTTCAAGAAATCATGGTCGGTTATAGGAGAGGATGTTACTGCAGCTATCAAGGAATTTTTCAGAAATGGCAGTCTGCTAAGAGAGTTGAATGTTACCATTATTGCTCTTGTGCCAAAGTCCTCCAACCCTACCACCATGGGAGACTTCAGACCTATCTCTTGTTGCAATCTTATTTACAAAGAAATATCCAAAATAATTGCTAACAGGTTTAAGTTGGTGTTGCAGGACATAATTAGTCATAACCAACCTGCCTTCATTGCAGGAAGAAAAATTGGTGATAACATAATATTATCCCAAGAGCTTCTGAGGGACTATCACAAAAACTCTGGCTCCCCTCATTGTGCTCTCAAAGTGGACATCACCAACGCCTTTGACACTATTGAATGGGGCTTCCTTATGGACACTCTGAAAGCGATGGGCATTCCAGCTAGAATGAGAGGATGGATGAAATAATGTATCACCACCCCGAGGTTTTCTGTCTATGTAAATGGAGAGCTTGCTAGCTTCTTTTCAAGCACTAGAGGGCTCAGGCAAGGGGATCCCCTATCCCTTTATCTTTTTGTCTTAGCCATGGAGGTACTCTCAACTATTAACAGCCAACAAACCTCTTCAAATACAGGATTTAGGTATCATTGGAGATGCAAAAAGCTCAATTTAACCCATCTTACATTTGTTGATGACGTTATGTTATTCAGTCATGGTGACCTTCATTCTATTGGGTTGCTAAAAACTACTTTTGACAACTTCAAAATGCTTTCTGGGCTTCAAGCTAACCTGCTGAAAAGCAACATTTTCATGGCTGCTCCATCATCAACCTTCCAGGCTTCTCTGAATGCCTTTTCCCCATAAGATACCTTGGTATCCCTCTAATTACCTCCAGACTTAAAGCCCAACACTATGATCCACTTATAGAAAGGATAAAATCAAGAATTTTGAGCTAGACAAATAGATTCTTTTCTTTTGCTGGAAGACTTCAGCTCACTCATTCAGTCCTTATTAGTATTCAAACTTTATGGGCCTCCCACCTTTGTCTTCCACAACACATCATGGAAAATATTGAAAGGCTCTTAAGATCTTTCCTCTGGAATGGAACTGAGATAAAGTCTACTAGAGCCAAAGTTTCTTGGGAGGACGTTTGTAGACCAAAAAGAAAAGGAGGTCTTGGAATTAGAAGACTCAAGGATACCAATTCTTCCCTCATGGTGAAATATCTCTAGCAACTCTTCACTGACAAACAAGGTCTTTGGTCCAAATGGATTCACTCATACTACCTCAAGGGCAGAAGTATCTAGGTTGTTAAACCACCCCACAATTGTTCTTGAAATTGGCTCAGCATCTTAAAGTTGAGAGTACTCGACAGACCCTTCATTAAGCATCTTATCGGCAAAGGTATGAACACTTGTCTTTGGCATGATTCCTAGCACCCATATGGCCCTCTACCACTTTTCTGCAACAACACCACCATGGATGAATCTAGCTTGCCAACTAACTCAAAGGTTAGCCTCAATGTTAATGGCAACAAATGGTCTTGGCCAGCAATTGTTCCTGTTGATTTGATGGATACCGTCTAGATCATGCCTTCCTATCTCCCAAATCATCTAAGACAAGACACTGTGAAATGGATACTAGCCCCAAATGGCCTTTTTTTCTTCATCATCTACTTGGAATCATATTAGGAAGCAGCATCCTAGAGTACCCTAGTACCATTTAGTATGGATTTCTCAAGGCATCCCTAGAATGAACTTTATTCTATGGCTGGCTATCAGACAAAGGCTAAGCACAAGAGATAAAACCCTAGCCTATGCTGCCCAACTTGGGATTCCTATGCATCCATTCTCAAGAATTCAACCAACATCTCTTTTTTGCTTGCCCTTACTCAAGGTTCATTTGGTGTCATCTGATGCTTCTATGTGGGGAACAATGACAAACTACTTCATGGCAGCTTCTACTTGATCAGGTAGTTCAATCATGGAAGGGTAATTCCATGCTTAGAACCCTTCAAAAGCTATGCCTCTCTATAGCTGTTTACTCCATTTGGAGAGAAAGGAACTCAAGGCTCCATAGCTACCAATCTAAGAACTCCAAAGTCATCTTGTAGGCTATTGTCCAAACCATTAGGGACAAAATGGTTTCTCTTAAATTCAAGAACACTCCAAGGAATGAAAGACTACTTCTTACCTGGCAGCTTCCCACCTCATGCCTACTATGAAGTTTGTTTTGCATAGAATTGTATGGAACTTGGCTAATTCCCTTGGGGCACTCCGCTAAAGCTTGGTGCCTCTTAGGAATTCCCCTTTCTTTTGCTCACCAATGGGGGTTCACTACTTGTATTGGTTTTTGTTTTGATGTACATCACAGGTTTTCACATGAATGAAAACTTTTTACTTTTCGGAAACCCACTGATAGGAACTACTCCCCCAACATTGTTTAAAGAAGGATCAATGTATTATCCATGATCACTTGAATCAAATTCATAGAAACAATCTTGAACCATCAAAGAATGAGAAAGCATATGTTAAGAAGTGATGTATTGCTAATTAATTTAAAGACAGTGGTGTCCCACCTAGAATTAAACTTCGCTCATGTTTAAAATGGTGGTCCATTGCCTTTTTTCATCGTGTGCTAGTATTGGTTGCAATGATCCATCTGGCTGGGAAAAAGGCACATCGTCATATGGAATCATCAATGTTACAAATCAACAAAGTATATTTACAAATAGTATGTCTGGTAGCCCTACATTTGCTAGATCTTCACAGCGTGATTGAAATTTTTTTTGGGCACGACCCAAATGTTCCTCTTTTGTCACAATATTGGGTTCAGCCATGCTGAACTTATTTGTGGGCACATTTGTATTTGGATGGTTTTGTGTTGATTTATCATCTCCTTGAGCACATGAATCATGATAAATCTTCATCTGGCAAGTTAATCCATGCAACGTACTTCTCAGCTTCTAAGTTGTTTCGGAATCATGCACAACATAGTAACACATTCGGTTGCACATAACCATTAGTCTAGCATATCGAATTAAAATTGTCTGAGTGTTAGATGTTCGCAACATATCTTAATTTTGCAAACCTCCTTTCACATAAATAATCCAACGCTTCATCATGATACTAGGAGGAAACTTTTTAATGTTCACATATTTCAAGACAGTTATCACATGGGGGCATGGAAGACAAATAGATTCAAGTTTCATGCAATTTCATTTCATGCTATAATCGTGAGGAAAACATAAGACATTCCTTGTTTGATTTTGTATGTGACAAGTAATAACTCCAATGGCTGTTGTTGTCAATTGCTTTCACTACAAAGAATAGAGATTCAGACTTCAACTTGTTTCGGTCTTTAAATAAAATTGTTCTTGTATTTATGGATGCGGCATACTGCTCAAGACTTCGCAGTTGGGTGGTTATCATCGAGAATACGTGTTTTGTACCACGGTCAGCATGTGTTTCTATGTCCCTGATCCCTGCCACAACCCGATCATATTCCCTAATGAATGCAATCAATCGTAAGCAGGTGTTTAAAAAACTATTGAGGTAGGCATTCATACCATCACATCGTTGTGTGCTTTTTATCTAATCAAAAAATTTACCTCTCAAGTACTCTTCTGCCAATTTTGATCAGTGTTATACTTCTGCTATCCGATTATTATTCTCCAATCTGAATGAATCCACCGTTGATTTCCATCAATCCTCAAATTCTTCCAGACTATATCGAAAACACATGCATTTCATAAATTTTGGGCAAAATTTTCAACATTTATATTTGTCACTGCATTTCTTATGAAATTCCACTTACATAGTCTAGGTGTTGCCTCTGGAAAAACTATTTATATTGCTCCGACTATGGCCTTGTCCCCATCAGTGACAATTGATATAGGATTCTTACTTTCCATGGCATGAAGAAATGTTCCCAATACCTAGACATATGTTTGAACAGTCTTGTCTTAGAGTAGCGTGCAACCAAAATTTGTCACTGCATTGAGATTGTTAACACCTGCGAGGATGACAAATATTTTTTGGTATGGATTAGTTCAATACATTATCAATCACCAAAACATTGTTGAAATATGCATGGTCAATCCAAGAGGACCAGTCTGCCCAAAGCAAGCTGTTAACTGAATTATCCTCAAACAAGTTGTATTTGAAAAGAAACAAGAGGTCTAACTCTTTTTTGGCGCTCAAGTATGCAAAATCCCCCTCCGCATCACCATCCTTTATCTCCATTACAAATCATTCATGGTAAACCCATCATTATGATAACCTCCCGCTTGCACCAACAAATCCCTTATTTGAATTGTATGTATGTCAATATTGTGCAATGCATTCACTTACGCTTTGTTGGGGCTCTTCATTCGTCTATGCGATCGGAGGAATGACATGCTACATGGTGGAACCGAATGATGATTATGTTCCCCAATGAAATCCTTTACAAGCATTATCACTCAAATTTCTTGTCATACTTTACATGAAAGGCTCTATGATTATTAAGCCTCTAGGTTCTCTTGTTCACACAGTGCGGTCATGGTGTTTTGCAGCTCCATATCCTTCTATAGAATTAACCCACCGTCTTGATATGCCACTTTATTATTGTCCCACTTCAAGTCATTCTTTCGAACACTAAATGCCATAAATTTTTCATAGTTGTTATAAAAGTCCCCAGCCTCTTCTTGTGTATTAGACGTTATTTGCAGCGCATCTGCCATATCTTTGACTACATCATGATCATGTATTCTATTATCAAATCCGCTATGAATGCCCAATTTATCGTCAGTGTTGCAAAACTCGTTCAATTCGTCCTTTGGGGCATCAACATTATGGTCTATAACAACATTGTTTCCTTTGTCGGTTACCGTCTGCTCCATTGATCAACTTATGGTGCATTAGTAAATAGAAATTTGGTAGATAGATGCCAAGGGATGTTGGCAAAATCACATTTTATTACGACATATACAGTAATAAATGAAAAAGAAAATTCATTTATAATTGAAAATAGCATAGTAATCTTTGCCCATACGGGAAAGAATACGATCCGCATTCGGTAGCGCGCCGCATATTACGACTTGTTACCACCAAAAAAATTAAAACTTGTCAATGTCGGGTAATACTATAGTACCAAAAAAAAAAATCAGGTACTGGATCAAAAGTTACTATTTTTAGATGTCAAGTTGCACCTTTATTTTTTCACGTCAGGTTACACCCTTAAAAGATGTAGCTTGACCTCAAAAAATAGCAATTTTACGTTTAGAAATTGTAACTTACATTAATGTTTACCTTGTAACTTCTATCTCAAAAAAATATAAATTAACCACAAAATAGCGTAAATTTCGGTATTGATACCGTAGTCTTCCTCATTGTATAATGGATTGAAAGGATTGATTATTGATCATAGACATTGATGATCAATCATCAATTTCATGGACCAATTATTATAACTTCTCATTTTAAAAGGTGTAGAGTACACCACCAAAATAATTTTATAAGTACCCGTATTGGGGAAAAATATAAATAGTCCAACAAATATTGAAATGCAAATAAAACATGAGTGTCCTTACCTTAATTTAAAAGATCTGCATCTAGAACCATGAGATTTTTTCTCCATT
Organism: Ilex paraguariensis; assembly: GCA_963454935.2. Lineage (NCBI taxonomy): Eukaryota > Viridiplantae > Streptophyta > Magnoliopsida > Aquifoliales > Aquifoliaceae > Ilex > Ilex paraguariensis. The sequence continues at coordinate 199,048 of CAUOFW020004358.1, read as the reverse complement.
CTCTTGCACTGAGATTTGAAGAATGTTTTGAAACCATACGTTCGTTTGTTGTTTGTGATAATACATTTACGAAGTAGTTGGTGTAAATAAATGTCATTTAATTCATTAATAAATTAAGAAATTATGTTTGTGTGTGAGGGACAGATCTTCAACTGGCATGCGATATTAATGTTGTAGGTTTTGGCAATAAATGCAGTGAAGTTTCGGTTTACACTGAAGTGGCCCCAAATAATTACATTTAGCATCCATTTAATTTAGTTGGACAAAATCTTCCATTAATAATCATTACCATCTATTAGTAGGGAACTATTAGTAAAGCAAAAGTTATAAAATAAGTCCCACATAAATTTGGGACTGATTAAAGTAATACTATAAAATTTGGCCCCAAAATTTTATCAGTATAGTATTACTGATAAAATTATATCCGGCTTTCCGGTTAAACTTACTTTTTCCAAGTAACCAATGGGCGACTTACATATCAGCACAACCATTAAGACAATAAACAGCCGGTAGAATTCTAAAATAACTAATTTAAGAGTAATGTTATATTGACCAAATTTTGAGACCAAATTAAGAGTCCAAATGACATAGTAGTTGACTTGGCTTCTCTAATTTAATTTGATCTAATTAACTCAATGTGGTTAGGGTTAAGAGAAAAATTGTAAAAGAATGAGCCGATGATTTAGATATCCATAGTATTCCTCAGCATCGGCGAACTTCATCTTCTTCAACAACAGCGAAAGTCGTCAAGGTGAGGTATTAACATTTTGTGGAACTATTATTATAATATTTCTTTTATGAACTCTTGGGTTTGGTTTTTGCAATCTATCATGGACATTGACTGTTGGGTTTAGTCCGTGTAAACTAGTTCTCTGCTATATATATTTTTTCTGAACACGAGTTATGCCTTTTTTTTTTTATTTTTGGGTTTTTTTAGTCACCTATGGACATGCAGTCCACATATATGTATTATATAATTCTCTTTTTCACATTATTTTTTAGGGTTAATCTCATGTTTTGTCTTAACACCTTCACAGACACCATTTTTCCTTGTTTGGGTTTCAATCAGGTCGCATTTGTACATGTCCATGACAATTTTGAGGGTATAATGAAAATCATGCCAGTGAATTAACAATGTTAGCCTATGGCAATGAAAAAAATCAGTTCAATTTTATCCATTATCTGAATTCATATTTCTAATTTTGTATTGTAGAACAAATATTATGACAATCACATCCACCGGAGAAGTTAACGTGACTTTGTCAGAACACTCTTTAGAAGACGAATCCTTTGTAGAGCCAGAATTATTGGTTGATAAGAATGATGTGGATTCTTCAAGAAATAGAGCATGCCAATCTATCAAGCCTTCTTCATATAATAATGCTCTAGAACCATGCAAAGGAATGGTGTTTGGTGAACTAGAAGATGCTATGAGTTGTTACAAAGCATATACAAGGGGTTTTAGCATTCGAAAAAATCATACACGATTATCTCGTGTTGATAAGTCATTGATTGGAATAGAATTTACTTGTTATAGAGAGGGCTATCATCATCCGAGTTATCAAAAAAAAAAAACATAAGAGTGTTGGAAGCCACTCCACGACAATAATTGGATGTAAGGCAATTATGATCTTGAGAAAAGATAAAGAAAAATGGTAGTAAGTAAATTTGTTACTAAACATAACCATGCTTTATGTTCTCCAAAAGGTACAGTTTACCTCGCATAGAAAATTAACTCCTGCATAGAAAAATATTATTAATGTGCTTAATGAAGCTGGTGTACCCTCCAGAAGGATGATGTTTGTATTCAATCAAGAATCTAGTGGTGACTATAATGTTGGTTGTGCGACAATGGATGTTCAAAATTATTTGGGGAATAAAATGAGAAATCTTTTAAAAGATGGAGATGCACAAAGGATGTATAACTATTTTTCAAAGAAGCAATCAGAAAGTCCTGGCTTCATATATGCAATCCAAGTGGATGAAAATAATTGCATGGGGAACTGTTTTTGGTTTGATGCAAGGTCAAGGCTGGCGTTCCATTATTTTGGGGATGTTGTTTGTTTTCATGCTGCATACTTAACTAATCGCTATGGTGTGGCTTTTGTTCCTTTCACAGGAGTTAACCACCATCACCAATCAATTATGTTTGGGTGTGCTTTACTTGTGAATGAGACGACAGAATCTTATGTAAAACTATTAAAAATGTGACTTGAGGCAATGTGTGGGAGCACTCCATCTGTTATTATTACAAATGACGATAAAGTCATGGCTAAGGCAATTGCACATGTATTACCTAATACTATTCATCGTTTGTGTATGTGGCATATCTTGCAAAAAGTTCCTGAGCATTTAGCTCATGTTTTCAATAAATATCCACCATTTTAAGGAGAATTCCATCATTGCATTCATGATACATATAAACAAAGAGAATAGTTTCTGTTTTTCTCATATATTGAATATATATTCTGATTTACAGAGATTCCTACTTATAGGAATTACAAGAGATCTAAACTAGGAAAATTTGTTCACCTAGCAAAGATACATTCCTAATTTATAATCTTTGACTAATTATATTGCCTAATTTACGATTAATTTACAGCTATTCAATCTTAAAATCATTGCCTAACTTACAACTATTCAATCTTGGTACTGCCAAATATCTTTCTAATTTTTCAACACTCCCCCTCAAGCTGGCTTGAAGATATCTTCCATAGTGAGCTTGCCCATTAAAACGTCAAACTGCTTCTTGTGCAGCCCCTTAGTAAATACATCAGCAATCTGTTCGGCAGTTGGGATGTATGACATACAGAGCAGCCCACTGTCAAGTTTTTCTTTGATAAAGTGTTTATGTACTTCTACATGCTTTGTTCGATCGTGAAGAACTAGATTGTAGGCGATTGAAATTGCTGCCTTGTTATCACAATATAACTTTATGGGCTGCAAATCTGAAGCCTTCAACTCTTCTAACAATCTTTTAATCCACATAACTTCACAAATACCATGAGCCACTGCTCTAAATTCTGCCTCTACACTGCTTCTAGCAACCACATTTTGTTTTTTACTTCGCCAAATAACAAGGTTTCCTCCAACAAAGGAACAGTATCCCGGATGTTGATCTCCTATCTGTTATACTTTCAGCCCAGTCTGCATTAG
>CAUOFW020004358.1:180892-190892 GCA_963454935.2 Ilex paraguariensis | reverse complement strand
CGACCCAGATCACTAAGACAAAAACATCCGGAAGAGAATACTGTGGGAAAAAAAAATGAAAATGTAGTATTTGCAAGCAAATAGGGCATATCCGATCCAGTTGTCCTCTTCAAAAGCAATCAAGGTACATAAATAATTATTTATCTCTATGTTGGCATACTTTGCAAGTTGTATTCATTGATAGGATTACGGATTTCATTTTTTTTAAGGGATCATGCAACTACAAATTCATCACCTAGCATGTTACATATGTCTACCAACCAACACTTTCTTGAGCTTATAAATTTATATTTGCAAATAGTTTAATTTGTTAGTACATGGACAAATATTGCCACAGTTTTCTCTATTATATGGAATAGTCTTCCTTATCACATTGTGTTTTTTTGTTTTCCCATAATTTAGGATTTATTTGCATAAGCATCAACCCATTTGTATGTGTCTAATCAATTGAGACTTGTACATGTAACAACCGCACACACTGACCTCTTTGCATTTTTAAGTTGACAAGTGATTAATTACACAAGTATTACATAGAAGAGCTTCAATTTTTGTATTTATTAATGTTAGGACTGAATCCCGACAACTTTGGATCAATCATATCCTCCATTCGCTGTCTTTCACAATCCTAAACCTTCTACATTCATGGTAAAAATTTCATACTTCAATTATGAAAGTTAATTACTATTACTCTTTCACAAACTTACAACCTTATCTGATTTTAAATGTTTTGATTTTCTATTCTTTTACGGGACCTTATGATGAAGGCCACACAGAAGGACACACAAGTGAGAGAATTCAAACAAAATTAATCAGTGTTCTCGTTGATGTCGACTAGAATTTGAAGATGATATATATTTTTTTTCTTTATGTTCTCGAGTAAAAATGTTTTAAGCATTAGAAGTCTCTGAACGGTGACTTTTAGCAACTACTAATTTTTTTTTTGATTTGAAAGAAGATGTCATAAAATTTTTGTCCGAAGTAATAGCTCGCTTTGTTTTGAGTAAGCACGAAGACATTTTAAGTCATTTTCTCATCATTAGCATAAATCTTGTGGACATATTTCTAATTTAAACCAATGCATGGTGAATGTTTTTGTGATGAGACAAATGCAAAATCCTTTTGGAAAATAACGTAAATATCTGTTTCGAGAAAAAAATTGAAAGAACACATTATATTATCTTTTGGGTTAGTTTGGTTCTTTAACCAAAAAAGAAATGTGAGCATAAATGATAAAATAATAAAAATTACAAAATGATAAAAAAATGTGATGCATTCTTTATATTTTTTTTTCTAGAGAAAAAAATATGTTGGGAGAAACGGAAGATTGTTATGGTGTTGAAATGCACTTTTTAATACAATACTTTCACTTTTTAACTATTAAAAATGTGTCATGTATACATTTTTTAATTTTATTATTATAATTATTTAATTTTATAATTTTTTTATCAACGTTAGAGATCATCCAAATCCAAATCAAAATCAATGGTTAAATTATTTTTCAACACAATAGTATTGTGATATTGTAGCTTTTATCCAAGGGAAAAAACAAATAACTACTGATGATGCACAAATTGAGTTTGTGCACTACTTGTCAATTGAACAGTAATAAATGCAGTAATTAAAGTAGAGGGATATAATAAGTGAGATAAGACAAGAATTATAATGATTTGGTCAACGTGACCTAAGTCCACTTTGAATGGCTAGGGTTGCCAGGTAGAGTTTTATTACTTCAAGTGTGTAGGGAGAGCAGAGAGTTACAAGCTGAGAGGGGGAGATGAGAGATGTGCTCGATTGAATGTGATCTGCCCTTCAAGTGTTGGTATAACTTATAATTTATAGTCGTCTCTTAACAGATTGGAGCGATTTAATAGTAACTAAATAGCTAATCTGGTGGAGTTGGCGACGTCTTCTCAACGGATGAGGTAGTTACGGTACTCTCCATAAGATTCGATCAAAAGATGAGGTGGTGGTTGACTTCTTCCCAAGCAGCGTGGATGAGGCTCTTGGGATGAGCCTTCCTCCAAAATGGCAAGGAGGAGGCTCTTGGGATGTCCTTTACTCTATTGGTAAGGAGGAGACTCTTGGGATGATCCTTTCTCCAAGGTGGCGAAGAGGAGACTCTTGAATGACCCTTATTCCAAGATAGCTAGGAAAAGCCTCTTGGATAACCCTGCTTACTCCCTTGGCGAGTTGGACCGGGTGTGGACCCTTTTGGACTAGATACTGGATCTCTTGGAGTCGGGCTCTTAATTTAAACTTGGCTTTCATCTTAGGCGAGGCCATTGGGCTTGACCCATCATTTTTCCTCCAATGTCCTTTGTCCAATGGAACTTGGAAAGGAGGGCATTCGGTTGAATTTGTATTTCGGCTGCACAATTGAAAAAATTTTGGGAGGTCAAAATATTTGTTTCTAGGCCTTTTTTGGACTTTTAACAACATCAGTCATAGCCAAAGGATGTGTTTCTTCTATGACTCATCGAGAGCTTCGATTTGATATATTATGGGTCCCATTTAGAGTAACAGAACAAAAGTTACGGTCAAAATAGCAAGCAGGAAGCTGAGCGTGCAGTTCTGGGTGAGCAAGCTGCTGGGCACCTTGGTTGGACGCCTGAGAGGTGTTGGGCACTGCTCAAGAGAAGATTTTGCTGATCGCAATGGAGGAGCGTTGTTTGGGGACAAGTGCAGGCAGGCTTTGTTTGCGCTAGTTCTTAAGTGCGGGAGTGCTGCGGCAACGAACCGACGTGCCAGATGGATGAGGTCCATGGGTTACAAACGACCAGAGTTTCAAAAGCGTGCCTAGAGGTGACAAAAATAATGTTATTACAACATAAACAAATATTTAACATGATTGCCTAGATAGAGAGGACTGGCTACTTGCGTAATAGCAAAGAAAGAGATTGAGGATTGCTCGTGTGAGAGCTGCACCTTTTGAGACCGAGCTTTTGACGACCAATAAGTGAGCCCCCAAGCTGGAGATATAGGTTGCCTTCTTGAGAGCAGAGCAGAGGCCAAGTTTTTGGCGACCCGCGAGAGAGCCGCTAAGCTGGAGATATAGACTTCTTGCTTGAAAGCAGAGCAGAGGCCAAGAATTTGGTGACCCGCGAGAGAGCCGCTATGTTGGAGATAGACTCTCTACTTGAGAACAGAGCAGAGATCAAGCTTTTGGCGACCTGCAAGAGAGTCGCTAAGTTGGAGATATACTGATTGTGGGGCTGCCCGCGTGAGAGCAAAGACAAAATTTGAGGTTTAGCTCATGGGAGGGTCACTAAGTTGGAGGCTCATTACAATAGATTAAGATGAGGAAGGCGCTAAGGTGGCGGTAATGATGGCGAGGACTCACCTCGCCTAGCTTTGGTGACATCCTTGGTGTCTATATATTTCTGAGCTTTTACCCACAATTCTGGCATACTCTTTGGTGGGTGTTTCATCATTGGGAAGAGAAAGCTAGATGAGCATAGGCCTCCCAAGAAAGCAGTCATGGTGACCTTTTCATCAGGCTCTCAATGTGAAGGACCTCCTCGTTAAAACGAGTAAGGTAACTTATCTGGCTTTTATCCCGGTTTTATTTTATGCTGAGCAGATGGGTTGCATGCTTCTGTTGGCGGTGTCTGCCAATGAATTGTGCCATAAAGGATCTGTGTAGTTCTGCGAAGGAGCCTATGAAGGCTGGGATAAGTTTGGTGAACCTCTATCGGTCAAATCCCTTCAAGGTAGTCGGGAAAGCCCTACACATGATTTCGTCAGGGACATTGTGCAGCTGCATTAAAGTCTTATAGGTTTCGAGGAGATCAAGTGGGTCTCTTGTACCATCGAAAGTTTTTACAAATGACATTTTGAACTTTTGGGGAAGTGGATAGTTCGCCATATTTGGTATGAAGGGTGTGTCAGTTCACCTTACCAGATAATCGATGGTTTCGGGTCCTCGTGCTTTCATGGCATTGAAGACGTGACCTAGCTGATTCTGAACTTCTTTGATTTTTTTTGTCCTAGTGGTTGGGAGCTCCTTTGTAATTGTCGTGGAAATGACTTTCATACTCCAAGCTTTAGTTTTTGCCCTCTTCTTCTTAGAAACGTGGGTCTCCACCATGAGAAGAAGAAGTTTGAGGAGGAGGTGGAGATCCCTCATGGTGGGCTCCCCTATGTAGGGCGTTCAAGTAGGGAACTCCTTGACGCCCAAGGCGTGGAGCTCTTTTAGCTTAAGGTCCTTCGAGTTGTGCTCGTCCTTTTTGTCCAACAAGCATCAATTGTAGGATTCACTGATTTTGGACTACGAGCTGTTGCATTGTCTCTAGCATCTGCTATGCATTTGGAACAGGATTAGTTGGTGGGGGAGCAACCTCATCCTTTCGTGATGGATTATCTTCAAGATGATTTATGGATCTGGTGGTGATTGTCATAGGTACAACAAAAGATGTACTTAGGTGAGAATTTTGTCGTTCCCACAGACGGCGCCAAATTGATGATACACAAATTGAGTTTGTACACCACATGTCAATTGAACAATAATAAATGCAGTAATTAAAGTAGAAAGAGATAATAAGCTAGATTAGACAATGATTATAGTGGTTCAGTCAAGGTGAATTACGTCTATTTTGAATGGATAGGGTCGCTGGAGAATTTTATTATTTCAAGTGTTTAGGGAAAGCAGGGAGTTACAAATTGAGAGAGGGATAGAAGAGATGTGCTCAATTGAATGTGATATGCCCCCCAAATGTTGTTGGGACTTACAATTTATAGTCGTCTCTTAATAGATTTTGGCGACTTAAGAGTAACTAAATAGCTAATCTGGTGGAGTTGACGACCTCTTCCCAAAAGATGAGTTAGTTATGGTACTCTCCATAAGATTCGGTCAAAGGATGAGGTGGTGGTTGACTTCTTCCGAAGCGGTGTAGATGAGGCTCTTGGGATGAGCCTTCCTCCAAGGTGGCGAGGAAGAGACTCTTGGGATAACCCTTACTTCAAGGTGGCGAGGAGGAGACTATTGGGATGACCCTTACTTCAAGATGGCGAAGTGGAGGCTCTTGGATGACCCTTACTCCAATGTGGCTAAGAGGAGACTCTTTGATGACTTTGCTTACTCTTTTGGCGAGCTTGACTAGGTGTGGACCTCTTTGAACTGAATACTGGATCTCTTAGAATTGGACTCTTAATTTAAATTGAGCTTACATAGTGGACTAGACTCTTAGGTTTGACCCATCAACTACTGTAAAATAGTACGTGCATAGGTTATAAGTGGGACCCAGTTAACTTATGTAGAAGAACAGTAAAGTTTTTTGGAAAAGAAATAGAAGTTAACTTATGCTGAGCGGAAAAGGGAAATGAACCCAATTGGCCAATTTGCTATAGAGGCAACTTTAGTTTTTCTTAATAGTTTGCTGATGTGTAAGCTGCCCATTGGTTACCTGGAAAAGGTGGCTTCAACAGGGAAGCCAAACATAATTTTCACTATTTCATTTTGTATCCTCCTCTACTCCATCTCTCTCTCACATAACCATTTACGGTCTCCCATACCCCCTGTCTCTTTTTATTTCTCTCTCTCTCTTTTAACTGTTTATCTACTCACCATTGCTTATGCACTTTAGATTTCCTTTTGAGAATCTTCTCTCCTTAGATATACTATATGAGTCTTTCTTCTCTCTCCTAGGGTTCCCAGTTCGTACCCGTGAAGTGCCTCCGACATTGCCTTAATGGCATCCATGAATTATTGAAATCTCCCTTTCAGTGTATGGGTTTGTTTTGTTAATGTTTCATCTTTTCTTTGGGTTTCACCCGATGGGTTATCTGGACTTTTTCCTACCCCATTTCACTCCCTTTGGCGTAATTCTCAGTTTGGTTTGTTGGATTCATATCCCCTTCCATTCATTTGGTCTTCAATATACTTGTTTTGCCTCTCTCTCTCTCTCTCTCTCTCTCTTCATTCTAAGTATTTTACTGCTTGTTTTATCCCGTCTAGTTTTTTGAGTAAGATTGGTTATCTTTGAGTTTGTAAGGATGAACAATAGCATTATCACTCAACTATAGTCATTCTCATTGACAGTAGAAGAAAAAAATACTATCATTTTTGACAGAAGCGATATTGCCGACGGCATCAAGGAATATGAAAAGATTATTTTTGGGAAACCACTATCGAACAAATTGTTTAATGCCCTAGCTCTCAAAAACATGATGGCGTTACATGGGATGCAAAAATCTAAAAATCAATAAGGTTGGCCAAAAATATCTTTCAGTTCTTTTTTCATGAGACGAAGGGCTTGACTAAGGCAGTTTATGATGGTCTGTGGCGATTCAACCACTAATTGCTTATTTCCTAGGGGTGGTCACCAAATGCCATTATAAATAATGTGAAGTTTGATTATGCACAATTTTGGGTACAAGTACAAGGGCAACATGAATGCTACATAAACGAGATGCCTCTCAAGATTGCAGAGAGTTTTTATAGTTTTGAAACTGTGGAGATAAGAGCAAAACTAGGGGGAAGATAGAGGTTTATGAGGATTTAGGTTTAGATCAATGTTCTTCATCCACTACAGCAAGGAATCAAACTTCGAGACAATGAGGGATATATATGTTTTGCAATGTTCCAATATGAACACCTTTCATATTTATGTTTCTATTGTGAAAAAATGGGCCATATTGAGAAGAACTGTAATTCTCATAATATTGAAATTGAATTGGGTACCAGAAAGGACAACCAATATGGTCATTAGTTAGGGGCAGAGGTTAAACAATCAATGATCATTCTCTGCTAGAGGTCCTCAGACAATTTGTCCGATAGGGATGTACTGGTTGACAAAGGTCAAGAGGAGAGTAATGGTTGGCATGAATCAAGGCAATAATGAAGGACTAGTGCAATCCTGGGTGACTCTAGTGGATGCGTGATTAACCTTAATTAAAGTATAATTTAATAGGTAAATTGTGTTAGTTGAATAAAATAAACTAGTCAAAATAAATCAAATTAGAGTTAGTGTGTGAATAAAGGATAAAATATTAATTGTTGTTCTTTTCAGAGTTTTGTACATTAAAGCTACAAACTACTGGGGAGCCAATTGCATTAAAGCTACAAACTACTACAGTGCCAATTACCAAAGCTCAAAACAAAGGGAGATCAAAGAATTCAAGGTCACTTAATAACACTTTCATGCCACCTAACAAGATTTAAGACCACCTAACAAGACTTTTATCCCACCAAACAAAACTTTTCAAGTCCACCTAACAAGATTTAAAGCCACCTAACAAGACTTTCACCCTCTCTTGTTGTCTATAAATACCACCCCTTAGGACTTGTAAAGTATTCACCTTTTGTTAGTGGAAAATCCTCCAAAAGTATTATTGTTTTCCTTATTGCTTTCTTAAAGTATTGTTTTCTTTTATTGTATTATTGCTTTCTTTTACTTTAAGTATTGCTTTCTTTTATTGTGTTATTGCTTTCTTTTATTTCCATTGCTTGAGCTTCCTTCTTCCCTTAAAGGAGTGACACTCTTCCACTTTTTTAGAGTTTTACCAAAGCCGTGAAAGGTGGAACGTGATTCACTCATTCATTATCGAAGATCGACTCCTTGTGTAAAGTGTTTTACCTTGTAACTCCACTACTTGGAGGAATGAGCATCACTAATTTTTCTAGCTTTAACAAAGCCATGAAGAGTGGATAATTTCTCATCCAATCTTTAGTAAGAGGAGATTATCCGAAAGTTATATTTATGCATTTTCTTTATGCTAAGATCTAGTCTTTATTTCTTCATAATGTCTTCTCATCATATTGTTGTCTTTATTTTAAGCATGAATAGCTAAATCTCTTAGTTGGCAAAACCAAGAGGAACCTCCACTTGGGTATACCATTTCAACTCATTCTCCTCCCTTCTTTCAGAGTTCAATGGTTCGGTTTGACTGGGTTGAGGGTGGATAACTTGGTGAGTCTTTGATATTCCGTAGGCCTAGTCACAGTTTATGCTTAGGTACTCATCAATTTGACCCCTAGCTTCCCACGAATCAATCATTTATTCCTGAACTATTGGAAGGAGGGTTTCGAGTTGAGACGGTATTTCTATTGGAGTGACCTCTTGGATTTGCCAACATTTGTTTCTCATTTTACTAGCATCAAAACAACTTCACCAAACAACTTCCAACAATCAAAGATTTTACACTTTCTTTCTCCCAAAATCACCTTCCCCTTGGTTTACTTCCTTTCCCGTGGAAATGACGTTGGAATATCACCAAGTAAAACGCGATCCACGAAAGTCTCCTTGCGCTTGGAGAGCACTTTTGTTCACACATACTCACATGTCAAATCTCATTCATCCACCATTCTGTTGCCATTTCTTTTGACATCATTCCTATGAGAGTGACACTCCCTTTCATTCATATACTATACATGCTAAAAAGTGATGCTTAGACGTTAGGAAACAACAAGGAATTTTGTCAATCATTTTTGGCTGTGTGATTAACCCTAATTAAGGCATAATTTAATAGGTAAATTGTGTTTGCTGAATAAAGTTAAACTAGTCAAAATAAATCAAATTAGAATTAGTGTGTGAATAAAGGATAATGCATTAATTGTTGTTCNGGCATAATTTAATAGGTAAATTGTGTTAGTTGAATAAAGTAAACTAGTCAAAATAAATCAAATTAGAGTTAGTGTGTGAATAAATGATAATACATTAATTGTTATTTTTTTCAGGGTTTTGTACGTCAAAACTACAAACTACTGGGGTGCCAATTATCAAAGCTCAAAACAAATGGGGATCAAAGAATTCAAGGCCACCTAACAAGACTTTCATGCCACCTAACAAGATTTNCGTCAAAGCTACAAACTACTGGGGAGCCAATTGCATTAAAGCTACAAACTACTGGGGTGCCAATTATCAAAGCTCAAAACAAATGGGGATCAAAGAATTCAAGGCCACCTAACAATACTTTCATGCCACCTAACAAGATTTAAGGCCACCTAACAAGACTTTCATGCCACCAAACAAGACTTTTCAAGGCCACCTAACAAGATTCAAAGCCACCTAATAAGACTTTCACCCTCCATTGTTGCTTATAAATACCACCCCCTTAGAATTTGTAAAATATTCATCTTTTGGTAGTAAAAAACCCTCCAAAAGTATTATTGTTTTCCTTATTGCTTATAGCTTTCTTTAAGTATTGTTTTCTTTTATTGTATTATTGCTTTCTTTTATTGTGTTATTGCTTTCTTTTATTTCCATTGCTTGAGCTTCCTTCTTCCCTTAAAGGAGTGACACTCTTCCACTTTTTTAGAGCTTTACCAAAGCCGTGAATGGTAGAACGTGATTCACTCATTCTTTGTCGAAGATCGGCTCCTTGTGTAAAGTGTTTTACCTTGTAACTCCTCTACTTTGAGGAATGAGCATCACTCATTTTTCTAGCTTTAACAAAGCCATGAAAAGTGGATAGTTTCTCATCCAATGTTTAGTAAGAGGAGATTATCCGGAAGTTATATTTATGCATTTCGTTTATGCTTAGATCTAGTCTTTATTTCTTCATAATGTCTTCTCATCATATTGTTGTCTTTATTTTAAGCATGAATAGCTAAATCTCTTAGTTGGCAAAATCAAGAGGAACCACCACTTGGGTACACCATTTCAACTCATTGTCCTCCCCTCTTTCAGAGTTTAATGGTTTGGTTTGACTGGGTTGAGGGTGGATAACTTGGTGAGTCTTTGATATTCCGTAGGCCTAGTCACGGTTTATGCTTAGATACTCACCAATCTTACCCCTAGCTTCCCACGAATCAATCGTTTATTCGTGCTCTATTGGAGGAGGGTTTCGAGTTGAGACGGTATTCCTATTGGAGTGACCTCTTGGATTTGCCAACATTTGTTTTTTATTTTACTAGCATGAAAACAACTTCACCAAACAACTTCCACCAATCAAAGAGTTTACACTTTCTTTCTCCCAAAATCACATTCCCCTCGGTTTACTTCCTTTCCCGTGGAAACGACCTTGGAATATCCCCAAGTAAAACACGATCCACGAAAGTCTC
>CAUOFW020004358.1:132721-164240 GCA_963454935.2 Ilex paraguariensis | reverse complement strand
TTCCTCGTGGAAACGACCTTGGAATATCACCAAGTAAAACACGATCCATGAAAGTCTCCTTGCGCTTGGGGAGCACTTTTGTTTACACATACTCACATGTGAAATCTCATTCATCCACCATTCTGTTGCCCTTTCTTTTGACATCATCCCTAAGAGAGTGACACTTCCTTTCATTCATATACTATACATGCTAAAAGGTGATGCTTAGAGGTTAGAAAACAACAAGGAATTTTGTCAAGCAATGCGGCACTAACGTGGGGAACATTTCAACTGAGAATATGGAAGTTTTGAGGAATCAAGGTCGCAATCTAGGCACAATTACCACAATACATTGTGATAATGGAGATTCAGTAGATGTTGAGGAAAGGAAAAAGTGATTTTGAGAGAAAAAAGGTGGGAATTGGGCAAGATGTCCTTGGGTCGAGTCTTATAGTGGATATCCCACGTGAGGTTGACCTAGTAGAGGTGTGCCTAACATCCAAGGCTTCTAAATCATCCAAATTGGGAATGGGCCAACTTGTAAAGTTGGTCTCAATATGACCTAAACAGGTGTCCCAAAATATGGCCCCATCTCAATCAGGTTGAAACTATAGTAAATTAGGAGTTTTGACAAAGAATTAGAAGGGGATGTGGACTAAGGTTACTAAGTCTGCTTCAAGTCCAGAGAGTTGGAAAATCAGGGAAACGCCAATGGGGTTTAAAAGGAAAGTTATAGATTAGCTGAAGGAAGGAGAGGGTGTGATAAATAAAAGGACCAATGCATCAGAATGAATGCAACATATCAGAAATCAATGGCAGAGGTCGATGTTCAGCCCAGCTAATAGCCATGATAGGTGTGATCTGGAACTGGCAAGGGCTTGAGAACCCTCAGACAACTAGAATCCTTCATGATCTAGTGAATAGAGAAGGACCTAACCTAATCTTCTTCATGGAAACAAAGATTAGGGACAAGAGCGTTCAAACTAATTCAACAGAGTATAGGCTTTTCTCAAGGCCATGTTGTTGACTCGAGGAAAATCAGATGTGTTACCGCTACTATGGAAATGAGATACTCAGGTAAATATTAAAAGCTTCTTTGATTTTCATATTGAAGCTATTGTTAATGGATGAAGTGTTTCTCAATGGCATTTCATTTGTTTTTATGGCCACCCAAATGCAACTTTGAGAAAACATTCTTGGTCATTATTGGCCAAATTACATGTGAGATCTGATATCCCATGGGTGTGTGGGGGATGTTTTAATGAGATAATTGGTCAATGATGAGAAATGGAGGGGTGCTAAGAGACCGTTTGGCAAATGCGCGACTATCAAAGAGAGGTTGATGAATGTCAATTGGAGGACTTGGGTTATGAAGGTCAGGCACATACTTGGTGGAATGGTAGTATACACCCTTTCTCTATGAAAGAGAGAATATATAGAGTCTGGGTTTCCATAACGTGGATGTCACAATTTTCAAAGAGTAAAGTCGTCAACACACCAAGTACAGATTCAGACCACTATCAACTTCTTCTTAAGATAACGTCTGGAGGTGATGAGGAGGTAAAAGATTTAAAGAAAAGGAGATTTATGTTTGAATCTATGTGGGCAAAAGACCCCCCACATCTGCTGAAATTGTTTGGTCTTGTTGGAAGGCTTCTACGAACCTCTCGTTAGCACAACAGTTCATAGACAAAATACGGGCCTGCAGAGTTGGACTACTCAAATGGAATAAAGACAAGTTCCAAAATATTGGGCACCAATTGTAGATGAATAGACAAAGAATTAGTCAACTTCAAGATATGGAAGTGGATAGTAAAGAGAAGATGGAGTTGAAAGTCATCCACGATCCCCACCAGCTGCTAGAGGCAGAAGAAGTAATGTAAAGGCAAAGGTCGAAAGCTTTACTGCTCAATGAAGGTGATCGTAACATGAAGTTCTTTCATGCCCAAGCTACTATGAGACGCAAGAGGAACCAAGATACGGGATTGAAAGATGATAGACGCATTCGGGTTACAGATCCAAGGCAGAGGGAGAACATTGTAGTAGACTATTTCCAGAATATGTTTGCTTCAAATCATGAATCATTCTCAAACAAGGAAGAAGTCATCCAATGTGTCCCAAGTAAAGTTAGTATGCAGATGACCCAATTCCTACTCAAGGAATTCACAATTGTGGAAATAACAGAAGTTGTCTATCAAATTCATCCAAAGAAAGCACCTGGTCCTGACAGCATGACTGCGAAATTCTACTAGAAATTTTGGGATGTGACGGGAGATGATGTTGTTTGAATTGTCTTGGATTTTCTTCAATCTGGTAATTTTTGTCCCAAACTAAATTACCCTCATATAGTTTGATAACAAAAATAGCATAACCAGAATATATGACTCAATTTCATCTCATTAGCCTATGTAACGTAATCTACAAATTTATAGCAAAAGTCCTTGCCAATCGTATGAAGAAAATCCTGCCTAGATATCATTTCAAAGAATCAAAGGGAGTTTATGCCAGGTAGGCTTATTACTGATAATGTTCTAGTTGCAAATGAATTAAACCATCATTTGAATGGGAAAATGAGAGGGGCTAAGGGTTTTATGTCTATAAAGCTTGATATGAGCAAAGCATATGAAAGGCTAGAATGGGGCTTTCTGGAAAAAGTTATGTACAAGCTAGGGTTAACAAAAGTTGGATCAAGCACATCATAACTTGCGTGAAAATAATTTCCTACTTTCTGGTTATGAATGGAAAGTACATAGGTTACTTCCACCCTCGAAAAGGGTTAAGGCAAAGCAACCCGTTATCACTATACCTCTTCCATTGCTGTTTAGAGGACCTTTCGGCATTGTTGTCAGTCAAAGGAGGACGTATACAAGGATTAAAAATAGGCCATGGTCGCCCAGTTTTTGCCATCCATTGTTTGCAGATGATAGTATTATCATTGGCCCCCTATTGTTTGATCCAATATTGACTGGGGGCGAGCCCCGACGTCCATAGGTCCTTGGTTTGACCTCTTGTAGTGGTCCTTGCTTTTAAGAAAGCAGAGCGGGGCCAATTTCTCGTACTTGCTCAGTGTGCCCCCCTTTCATCACAAGCTAATGATTCAAATGGGGGAATTATCCGAGAGTGTATCAATTCATATGAGAGGGTTTCAAGACAAATGGTAAATCTTTGAAAGTCTATAGTGGTGTTTAGTTGTAACTTAGGGTTGCCTGAAAGAAGTGGAATAGCGANTGCAATGACACCTTCTAATGTAAAAACGTCATTTTAAATGACAATTTCAAGTTGAATATTTTTTTCCAAAAACGTCATTAGTAATGACGTTTTTCAAATCGTCATTTCTAATGACGTTTTTTAACAAGAATTTTTAACGGACCCCTAACAGACGTTTAAAAATATAGGGAAGAAAACGTCATTGGCAATGACGTTTTATTCCCTTTTATGTTTTTAATGATGTTTTCTACCCGTTAGCAGCCTACATTGCCGTGTTCTACCTCTTAGCCTTTTTTACATTGACATTTTCTACCCCAAAAGTCTCCAACCACCAACTTGTAATAAATGTCATAAAAATTAAATAACTCCACTTTATGTCTTACACCATGATTCAGCAGACAAAACATAAATAAATAAATAAATTTTAGAATTTAATTCCCTTGTCATAAAAATGTTGAACTTATTTTATAATGGAAAAAAAAAAAGCATAAAAGTATAATTTAATTTCATATTTTTTTCCCGTTTATGTTTAATGACATTTTTCCCCCTTAGCGTTTACATTGACGTTTTGTACCCCTTAGCCTTTTACATTGACGTTTTCTACCTCAAATGTCATAAAAGCTAAATAAACTCACCTTATGTCTCACATCATGATTCACCAGAAAAAAAATTAAATAAATTTTGGAATTTAATTTTCTTTTCATAAAAATTTTAACTAATTTTATAATCGAAAATAAAATTCATAAAAGCATAATTTAATTTCATATTATATATTTAATAAAAAAACTTAAAAACGTGTTTTGAAAGCACAATTCTTCTATCAAAAAGTATGTTTTGTATATGTTAAAAATATCAATATTATAATCTCACTTTTCACATTATAAAAGTATCCCAATCTGGAGGAGCTTTTCCCCAAACCTAGTCAGCCCTAAAACTTTATTTCTCAAACTCAATTTTTTTCAAAAAATGTCACTTTAAAGGCAATGGTTTTGAAAAAGGTTTTATTTTTTAAATATTTTTGTATATGTTAAAATAGTATGTATTCCAATTATATGTTATAAGTTCATCGAACATTTATACTTGACCTACAAAAGTGTGTTGAACTTTAAAATATGAAAAATATTACTTATACATTACAACATAACAAATTTATTACATCAAACTATAAGAAATATAGGTTGTTACTATTTTGCTTGATGTAGAAAATAACATAGAGGGTTGTCCAGTACACACAAACTCGATGGAGTAAAAGTGTCAGACGCATCATCACTTAAATCGGAATGATCAAACAGTTCTGTATCTGAAACAAGTAATGGATCCTGCAAAATTTCAATCTTAGCATAATCAGGATCGAAATGCTCAATTTTTGCATGGTCGATTGCATGCAAACGATCAAGTCTACGCTACATTTGATTATTTTCACGTTGAAGCCTTGCTATGATCTCGTTATGGTTGGTGGAGTTTTATGGATCATATATATCAGCCGAACATGCCTTCGGTACCATTAATCCATGCCAACGACAATATACTTCAAGCTCACAACTTTTGTCATATAATTGTTGCCATCTTGGCGTGAGTTCGATACGAACACTTGAAGGCGGAGATTTGGTTGCAGGCCCCACAAATATGGGTCCAACTTGACCGAATGAGTGATAAGGGTCGATGGACTCATTACAGAACTCACGCTTTTGTCCATATCAAGTTACACCGGTAGAATCTGTGTAGGATTCAATTGAACGAACTATGTCTGCACCACATGCTGCTCGGCTAGTCGAGCGTTGACGTTTGTAGGGTGCAAATGAACTTTGTTGTTCATTGCGTGATGAAGAGCCTTGAGTGGTTTGATCGGACTGTCTCCTTGATGTGCGCCTAGACATATTTAGGGTTATGATGTACACAACGAATAAGTATGAGTTATATAGACACGAAATACAATTATTTATAAATTTGACAAGACAATTATTGGGTATGAGTAACATGACTTGATATAGGTAAAGTAATGATATGATTTCACACTGATAAAGTAATGACATAACTCGTGAATGACAAAAGAACTAACATGATTTGTCAGTAGACTGACTACACTGATAAAGCAGCACTGACATAACTTGTCACTAGACTGACTAAACTAACATAACAATGTAATGAGTTCAAAACGAAAAAATAAATACACAACACTTCAAATACAAAGGACTGACATGACTTGACATTACACTTCAAATACAAAGGACTGACATGACATGTCTTGACATTACACTGCAATGTAATGAGTTCACTAGACTGACTACACTTCAAAGGCAGAATTTGTTAAGCTTCGTCAGACATATAATCATTTGACATGTATTGTGCATTAGACAATATATATTTTTTCTCAACTGNGAAACCCTCCAAGAGTAACTAGTTTTCTTCTACTTTCATTATTAGTTTCATTAGCTTTCATTGTAAAATCTTCTTTCTTTACTTAGAGGAGTGAAACTCTTCTACCTNTCAGACATATAATCATTTGACATGTATTGTGCATTAGACAATATATTTTTTTTCTCAACTGATGTCAACTCTCGTCCATGTGCAGTTCCCATCATGTCTTTTGCTTGTTGGAGCATATAATAGCAAGACCTACGAACCAACATTCCATTATTCTCTTTTCGAACTTATTTTATTGTTGATTCGTAGTCCTCTATTGCGGCGTTGAATTGCTAGTGATCATCTACGAGGCACTGGTATANGTCCATGTGCAGTTCCCATCATGTCTTTTGCTTGTTGGAGCATATAATAGCAAGACCTACGAACCAACATTCCATTATTCTCTTTTCGAACTTATTTTATTGTTGATTCGTAGTCCTCTATTGCGGCGTTGAATTGCTAGTGATCATATATGAGGCACTGGTATGCCAAGTTCTCTTAGTTGTGTAAATAGTTCGTTTGATTCTTTAGCACGAAAAGCCCACTCTCGTTGTACTTCTGCATAATACTCTTTTGGATTTAAAAATCTCTCATTCTTGTAATCATCGTTCCACTCTTTTAATAACCAAATCCGTTCACATCTACGATTGTTAAAGCTCGTAGAGAAATTTGATGTAGACATAATATTTTGTTTGTGATATCCACTGGAAAATGGTGTTTAAATAGTAGTGTCCCAAGCATACTGTGTTAGACAAGTCATATTAGTCAAAAGTGAAACAGTATAGTTAGACACGTCTGCTGAAATCCATTCAGGGTGTAGTCACTTCAAGACAGTGTTTGAAAAAACTCATTCANTCTACGATTGTTAAAGCTCGTAGAGAAATTTGATGTAGACATAATATTTTGTTTGTCATATCCACTGAAAAATGGTGTTTAAATAGTAGTGTCCCAAGCATACTGTGTTAGACAAGTCATATTAGTCAAAAGTGAAACAGTATAGTTAGACACGTCTGCTGAAATCCATTCAGGGTGTAGTCACTTCAAGACAGTGTTTGAAAAAACTCATTCAGGGTTAAGTTAGTTCAACACACGGCATGTTGAAACTCATTCAGCGTTTTTTCACTTCACCACATGGTCTGCTAAAATCCATTCAGGGTGTAGTCACTTCAACACGTGACATTAAGTAGTCACGAGTAGTCACTTTTTTTTCTTCAACATTATGATAAAACAGTTAGTTGTCACTTCAAGATAGTGTTTGCAGAAACTCATTCAGGGGTACGTTAGTTCAGCACACGGTATGTTGAAACCCATTCAACATTTTGTCACTTCACCACATGGTCTACTGACATCCATTCAGGGTGTAGTCACTTCAACACAAGACATTAAGTAGTCGCGAGTAGTCACTTTTTCTTCTTCAGCATTATGATAGAGCAGTTAGTTATCACTTCAGACAGTGTTTGCAGAAACTCATTCAGGGTTAAGTTATTTCAGAACAACGTATGTTGAAACCCATTCAGTGTTTTGTCACTTCACCACATGGTCTGCTGAAATTCATTCAGGGTGTAGTCACTTCAACACATGGCATTAAGTAGTCAGGAGTACTTACTTTTTCTTCTTCAANAATTCATTCAGGGTGTAGTCACTTCAACACATGGCATTAAGTAGTCAGGAGTAGTTACTCTTTCTTCTTCAGCATTATGATATAGCAGTTAGTTGTCACTTCAAGACAATGTTTGTACTGATATGGTCATTTGTTGGGAGATTTGTGTAGTCACTATATATTCACCGTCTTTACGCAAGTAAGTGCACATCATCTAATTTCTAACATGAATTATAGTGTTAGAACTTTATATGAAAATATAGGTTATCATTGGGCCTTAGAGGATGAGTTATTCTATCCAATGAATCTTCGTTTACATTATTCTAGCAGAGCCGTAAGAACCATGAGGGCTGAATTGCAATATCGTCTGACGNATGAATCTTCGTTTACATTATTCTAGCAGAGCCGTAAGAACCATGAGGGCTGAATTGTAATATCGTCTGACGGAGCNGGATGAGTTATTCTATCCAATGAATCTTCGTTTACATTATTCTAGCAGAGCCGTAAGAACCATGAGGGCTGAATTGCAATATCGTCTGACGGAGTGAGAAAATTTTATTGGCGATATGCAAACTTGTAATTTACGAAAGCCTCGACAAATTGCCATCCATATGCCAGTTGAGACACCTTAACAATTAGAGCAAGCATTGTATCATAGTCGAGCTGAGAACAATCGCATGGCAATCCGTCTTAATCGTTATAACCTTCGTCGCATCGCACGAGAATGTGCTGAAGAAGGGTTAATGGAAGAAGCACGTATAAGTTTCCTTCTAAGTGGAGAAGTTGGATGTATTTCTGATATTGAGATGTCTGACGAAGATGTTGACCCATGAAATAAGTTGTGTGGAGAACTGTGCTGTTAGTGTTGTGTGGTGAACGGTGTTATTAGTGTTGTGTGGTGAACTGTGATGTTAGTGTTGTGTAATANAGATGTTGACCCATGAAATAAGTTGTGTGGAGAACTGTGCTGTTAGTGTTGTGTGGTAAACGGTGTTATTAGTGTTGTGTGGTGAACTGTGATGTTAGTGTTGTGTAAAAAATGTCTAGTCAGTATTGTTTGGACAAGTGTTAAGTTAGTGTTGTGTTGTGTGGACAAGTGTTATGGTAGTGATGTGGGAACAAGTGTAATGTTAGTGTTTATAATTAGAATTATTATTTTACTATTGTGTGAAGAAGTTGTATGTTAGTGTTGTTTTGTGTAGATCATGTTATTTTAGTGTTAATTTTTACATGTGAAATGTAATGTACGTGTAATGTTTAAGTCAGTTAGATATGATGGCGAAGTTATGTATGTGACAACTTGATTGAAGAATACTACAACAAAACGTCTTTGTGTAAGTGACAATGTATATACAAAAGAAAATATTTGTACACAGTAAAACAAAAAAAATGCATCAAATACATGAACATCATATCATGTCCCACACGTAGGTGGTCACCTACGTCGCTTTGGCTGTCTGCGAACCTCCTGCTCAGCATCATGTGATACATCCTGTGTCACCTATGACACACCGACATTATCATGATGATGTGCATGCCCTCTGCTTGTCCCTCGCCCTCGTCCCTGACCTTGTCGTCCACCTCTAACCCGCGGCCTGGCTCGCACAAGGCCTGCACCTACAACTGTAGGATCTTGTGTCACTCCCTCCTCATCTAATAATGGATCTAATACGAGAGGTTGTGTAGATAAGGTAGGTATTGAATCAACTGCAAACGGTGTCGGGGTAGATGCCGGTGCCAGTGCAGGTGTCAAGGTAGATGCTGATGCCAGTGCAGGTGTCGAGGTAGATGTTGATGTCAGCGCAGGTGACGGTCTCGATGTCGGTGTTGGTGTAAGTGTTGGGATAGCTGTCGGTGTCGGTGTGAGTGTCGATGTCGGGGTCTCTGTGGGTGCATGTGCTGCTACCGGTGCTAGTGTCGATAGAAGATCACATGCAGATGCCGGTACTGGTCCTGGTGTCAGGGTAGATGTCAGGGTCGGTGTCGGTGTCGATACTGTCGTCGTAGTGGATATAGGTACCGCTGCTGGTGTCAGTAAATGGTCAAGTACAGATGTAGATGTCACTGTCGCCGTCGGTGTCAGTGTCGGCACAGCTGAAGGTGTCAGTGCAAGCTCATGTGTCAGCCTAGCGGTCGGTATAGGCGATGGGGTCCGTGAAGGTGTATGAGCCTGTGCCGATGCTGATAGTAAATATAATGGAGTACTCCAATCTTGATAAAGATGAGGAGGTGGCTGTGTAGATGTAGACAGTACGTCATCTGTCGACACTAAAGCTGCATCAAGTCGTCGGTGCTCTTGGAGAGATGTCAAACACGATGAGCTCATATCAGTAATACGCCCAATGGTGTCCATGCAACATGTTAAGTCTGGGATGCCCTCATATGTACTATGTGCAGTGTGATATATCTGTGTAAGTGTCTGTTCCTACAAAAAAAAATTCTAAAAATTAGTAACATTTTGACTACAAATTGAATAGTTAAGCATTTAACATCTTACCAGAAGCTCTATGATGCTCCCAATAGGCTAAAAATCGACAGTTGGCCTAGCGATAGGTGGACCAACTGGACGCCGTGTGATCCGATGATACCATTGCATGTATGCGTTGGTCGAATCCATCGGTCCAATACTCACATCTCCAGTAACAATAGTATCTCTATGATGTGCCCACATCTCTGTGTAGATCTGATGAACTATAGACCAATCCCGACCAGATCTACCTCGACGGTTGACAGCATGCAAGGCCCGACTGGTATCGCATGGCTGTGGTATGCACTGAATCAGGCCAAACTGTTGAGTAACCCGATCTGGAAAATGCCACTCCACGACATCGAAACAAATCAATGGGGCTCGTGTGCACCAAATATCTTGCCCAATGAGGCAATAATCTGGCAGGCCACGCAGTACATTAGCCGTATATGGCTCCCATATCATCTGTAATATAAATTTTGAGCACTCATTAATAAATGTAAAGGTATTTTTTAAAAAAATTGGGCAGAGTTTCTTTTAAAAATTGGACATTTCCAAAAAATTTTAACTTGTATACAACACACCAAACTCAATCACAAGTATAAACAAATAAAAATAACATCCCACCATCTCAACATGCATTTACTTCACATGTAAATTCAATCCAATCAACCGAACACACTAACAAACTTTAACAAATAACATCCGAGTTCGTAAGATATGGTCAAGTTGATATACCTGATCCTCACGCATGTGGTCCAACTAGTCCCGATAGTGACGTTGTACATGGCGAGGTGTGTGCTGCTCCGAAAATGTGACATCCCATCTATACATTTCAACAAAATTTTAAATACATAATAATACGTAAAATATTTAATGCGTGAATTGTATGTATAGTACAAACCTACAACCAAGTGGACCATCAAGTATACCGTGCACATCAACCTCCTCATGTGCAAGATTCAAATCTACACCAACTCCTTGTAATGGTGGACCATCACCATCAAGCGCCGCTGCTCCATGGGCCACCCACTAGCTTGGTAACACATGCTGTGGAACGATGTGTATCAGACGCTCCCATGCCCACAACAACATCCACAATACATTAAATTTAAATATGTCCAGTGACTAGAACATAAAACTATACAACTGAGTGAAGAATGCAAGCAATTACCTGAAGCAGAATAAGTGGACCACTAATATCCTTTGCGTGCCGCTTAGTCGCGAGACACATCTCCCGATATAATCATGCTAGGGCCGCACTACCCCAACTAAAAGTGTCAACCGCATGTAAGTCTCCGAGCAATGGTAGGAACATAAGCTTTACCCTACTCGATGACTTGTCACCGAACAAAAACCCCCCAATCAACAAAAGAATGTACGATTGAGCATAACATGTTATAAAATGCTCAATCGCATCAGCTGGAATCCCGTGGCCCAAATGCTCGGTCAATGCACTAAGTCGTAGGGTGGACTTAGCTATCGCTCCATCTATTGGTGTGAACCCGAGCAACTCAGTGCACATGACACTCCACTGTTGTACATCACGGGCTGTGTCTACACCACATACAGGCATTCCATCAACCGACAGGCCTAGTAATACAGCTGCATCCTGAAGAGCAGTAATAAGATGTGTGTGTCTCGGCGTGCCATTTCTCTACAAGAGCAGTAATAAGATGTTAGTCCAACTGAATGTATCTAAGCTGAGATGCCCCATAAAATTTGGCTGTGCGTAGATGCTGAATAACCCAATCATCTGTGATGGTAACTCAACGAGGAGGAGCCTCTGATCATCTACAATGTAACAGGGGTTGCTCTATGCTCTTCCAAATAGCAGTCGTGCGATGGTCACCCTGTAAGGAAAGAATGGATGCATCATCGAGACCTGGATTTACTAATGAACGGGGATCACGATCCATGTATACAACCTACATCAACAAAAAAAATACAACATAAGTTACCATATATATACGAGTTAAAAAATATCATATGCTGAATAAAGGACTCAAACAATTAATAATGCATTATAACTTACATACAACATTAGAATGCATAAGTAACATTTATAGTGGATGACACAGTGAAAAAGCGGATTGGTTCTTTGTTGGACAAGTTTGGTGATCATGCTCTACTTGCAAACAAATACTACAGTGGTTCTGTTTGCGCCCTTCTCTCAAAAAATCCACTTCATTTCAAATGCATGAGGTCTTTGGACGTCCTCTAACTCCTTAACCCAACGACCTATCAAGGCGTAATATAGGGCCATCGGTAGCATCCCAATAATCTTGGTGGTGCAGAGGATGGAGATCAAGTGCCCAAATGGATTCAAGTGCATGGATGGCATATATTGGATCGATTAAATTCCAAGAACTAACATGGAAATGCGAGCATGCGGCCATAACATGAGAACAAGGCATTTTATAAATTGTATATTTTCCACAACTGCATGTCTGGTCATCAATACAAACAACATGTGTATTACCGTTATTACTGACCACCTTCGCAACTTCTCGTCACATGTGAAATGGTGTAACAGTACACATTCCTGCTTTTACCTTGTTGGGTCGCATAAATTCAATTGCTTCAGGTGAGTACTCCAAACCATCTTCTATGTAGTGTTGTGCATGTTCACGGCATTCACAAAAGTATTTTGCGAGCCGATAAAATATGAATTTAACACATATAGTGATGGGAAGCTTCCGAGCACCTTTCAATGCACCATTAAACACCTCAGAAACATTAGTTATGGTTGTTCCGTATCGTCGACCACCATCATAGGCAAGTGTCCACGGTTGTGCTGGAATATCAGCTAACCACTTCCATGCATCAGGATTTATACTTTTAATTTCTTCCATTATCAAATCAAACTTGCGAATCTGATGTGCTGCCCCAGCCTTCCACACTTGATCTTTCAAATACGTGTTATTGTAATGTGTGTTGAAATTGCTTTGTACATTTCATAGACAGAAACGATGATAGGCGTAAGGCTCATTCCACCCAGAATCTAGTTTCTTAACCGCTAAAATTATACCTTTATGTTGATCTGAGATTAAGCATATACCAGCTCTATTCGACACAACAGAGTAACATAGATGATTTAGGAACCAACTCCAGCTTTCACTAGTCTCCTCATGAACAAAGGCAAATGCTAAAGGAAAAATTTTCTTATGAGCGTCAATCCCAGTAGCAATAAGAAGCTTATGCATGTACTTGCCATTTACAAATATACCATCGATGCTGATTATAGGCCGACAATGAACAAACCCATCAATAGAAGCTTTGAATGCCCATAACACCTTTCCAAATATATTAAATTCAGGAGCATGAGCCTCATATTACCACTTTACAATCGTCCCAGGGTTGTATTTCACAAGAGCACCCATAAACTTTGGCAACATGTTGTAAGAACAATCCCAATCACTGAAAACCTTGGATATAGCCTTATTCTTCGCATTCCACACCTTCTTGTACGTTATCAAATAATGATACTCTTTTTTCACCATTTCAATGATAACAGGCATTGTTACATCAGGTGTAGCCCGAACCACAACCTCAATCCATTGAGAAATAAAACCTGCATCAAGCTGACAGTGGTCCAGGTTTAATCTTGGGTAGAAACAAGTGTGAGGTGCCTGATATTTTGTGATCTCAAACATTCCATGATTCGCCTTCAACACCGCCCGTAGCCTCCATTTGCATCCACATTGTGCATACATCTTGCACCTCAACACCCAACGTGTTTTATTTGTATCAACAATAACATATTGTTGGTGCATCTTAATTGAATACAATTTCACTGCCATCTCCAGCTCTTTTTTACTCCTGAACACCATACCCTTAGCCAGTTCTGGTCTTGTAGGATCCCATGTTTTAATTCCATGCAAAATGCATAAGCTGTCAACTTCATTCTGGTTTCCCGATTGAACGTTTGAGAAAAATGTTGACTCTGGCTCATGCAGAGGAACCTCACCATCATCCTCAGCAGAATTACCTTCAGTATCATAATCATCATCATCAGAGTCATCATTCAATAAATTTTTTGGCAACTCTTCTTCTTCGTAGTAATCATTCCGGTCATTAGCACACATTTCTTCATATGTATTATTATCAATCTGATGCAGTACAAGTGCTTGGACAGGGTCCACTGGTGCTGGTGTTGGGGTAACTGTAATCATTTACATCCCCTCGTTCCCAAGTCCAGCACTATACTCTTGCTGGGATGAGCTTTCGGGAAAAGTACTAGGCCCTGTTTCAGACTGTGCATGTGTATATCGATTGTATTCTTCCACACATTGCATTGTTAAAGGGGTGTAATAATTACCCACCATGCCTGAAGGGTCGAGCACTGGGATATATGGTTGTTGGCTGAGCATGGAAGTGTATGAACCAACATCAGGCCAACCTTCATTACTTCCACCAATGTAATCTGCCCTAACCTCTTCTCTAACATACAAATCAACTTTGTTAACACCTTGATTATCAAATACAACATCCATCATTGCCTCCACACCATCGTTGCAACAAATTCTAGTGGAATATATGTAAACAGGTTAGTTCCCAATTCAGTAGGAAACCTACAGATAAGTTTGAGATTTTATTTATTCCTTTCTATCCCCATCACATCATGCAACCTATCCACCAATGTCGAGTATGTTGTGTCATATGCAACCTTTATCACACGCTTATAACCATTATCGTATCGTAAAATATCATGGTTCTTGAATATGTTACCACCCCAATAAATCCTCACAGAAGCACGTCTTCTAGCTATTCTTAACAATTCTACAATAAATACATCAAAAGTTAGTGTGTATACACAACCAAAATTTTTGCTTTCATCGAAACTTTTGCTTGTTCATGTTTTGAAATGTAAATAAATCGAGTAGCCCATTCTAATTTTCAATCACCCAATATTAATGAAGGAGCACATTAAGTACATAAAATGGTTGGCACTTACATCAGGAAAGTAATCTATTAAGACTGCTAAAATATTTTGAAAATTTTACAAATTTAACTTGCCAAGCCACCAATAGAAACTTTTGTGTCCCTCCTAAATTAAATTCGATATGCTCCTGTCAATTAATACCTTAACTATTAGGACTCCAATACTATGCAAAGTAGACTACATTCATTCATTCAATCGTGACTGGTTTGGGGGGAAAAGATGGAAAAGTATAGAAAAAAAATCTAAAATTAGAGCACAAGAGTGACTAACTTTTACAGNCTAAATTAAATTCGATATGCTCCTGTCAATTAATACCTTAACTATTAGGACTCCAACACTATGCAAAGTAGACTACATTCATTCATTCAATCGTGACTGGTTTGGGGGGAAAAGATGGAAAAGTATAGAAAAAAAATCTGAAATTAGAGCACAAGAGTGACTAACTTTTACAGAGAATGCAAAAAAATTGAATTTGAGACCTTTGAATTACCAAAAGTCAAAATAAATATATCGAATAACTCCTAACAATTTTTCCATATGGGATTATACATTGAATTATTGTATACAAGTTAAACTAAATACCGAGGAGAGAGAGAGTAATTTGTTTAAAATAAATCATTAAGAACTGACTTAAACAAAATCTAGACTCACAATGGTTTTTGAGTAGAAAAATGCTACATAATCTAAATAGAACTCAAAAATTAAAATCCAAATGCATATTATTTGGATGGGTGAGTCTCATTGAAAAGATTGATGGAATCCATTCATCTAAGGGATGATATGCATTTGAGTTGTAATTTTTTGAGTTTTATTTGAGTTTTGTAGTATCATTCTTTTGAGTAATGTTAATCTGACTAAAAAAATGAAACAAAATTAGGGATCAAATGATATAGTGGTATTATTGATTTTACTTTTACACATTTGAAATTCAAACTTGTCTTATTATAATAATATCACATCATTTGATCTACATTTTTTACTTCCCTTTTTAGGTCGGCGTTTACTAATGATTTTTTTAACCGATGAAGAACTAGTAGGGTTTTAATCTTATAATGAGATGAGTATGATTTTAAAATTTAAATTAATCTTTATTGTTTTAGATAGAATTTAGAAAAAGATTTTTCTTACGGGCCTACCGCACTTGGAATGACGATTTCAAAATATAATTTTTTGTGTGCGATTGTATTTTGATTTCCTTGTTGAACATAAACACAATCACACCCCTTTGACTTATCACTTCTCTCAAATATTTCTTCTATTAATTGAAAAAAAACAAAAATGATATTGTCACTAACATTGTATTACTATCCCACAACAACTTTGGCGTCATGTCTATGGCATTTCACAGGTACAAAATAATGGCCTTATCGAAAAATCATGATTCAACCCCCAACTGATGAAAATGAGTGATAAATTATCTGGAAAACTCTCTACTTTAGTGATTGATCTAGGTTTAGAAATTTCAACTAATACAAAGAGCATGGGTTGGAGTAAGTAGACCAAATATTTAAGCGTCAATGCTCATGAAATGATCCCAAAAGAGTACAAATTACTTTGGTACTTATTTCTCAACAAGTATGCAGTCCACGAAAATAGGTGGGATTTAAAGCAACATCCTGGAGAACGAACATGGACCAACATGTAGTCCCTAACAACAGATTAGGCAAAGATACAACAATGGTAGATAAACTATGTATTTACAAATNTACAACAATGGTAGATAAACTATGTATTTACAAATGCAAACAGAGGGAAGTATAATGAGATAGAGGGAGTACAAGCAGCCTATTCAAAGTGCTAGGTTCCATCACACNAGATAGAGGGAGTACAAGCAGCCTATTCAAAGTGCTAGGTTCCATCACACTTCCATTTCGAGGTAAGGACACAGTTCAAGTAGTGACACCAGCTGCAATGTTCATTTCCATTGATGGCCTTGTTTCGCTATAGTTTACAGGTGAATGAAGTTCCATGTCCCAATATCTTAAAAAGTGACTAATAATGTCAAATGACCAACAAAATGAGTAGAGGCATTTGTAAACCACATAAAAGCAAATATCATATCACTTTGTCCAATTCTTTTCACCGACTTAGATGACAAAACGCAACAAAACCATAAAACATACGAATCTATGTAACCCCAGCCATAAAACCAAACAAATCTATGTAACCATAAAACCAAAGTCATTTGATGACAAAACCCAACAAACCCATAAAAGAAACGAATCGTAGCAAACCCATCTACATTATCAACATGAAATTACACAAATAGTACACAAAATTTCCAATAAATCCAGTGGTCATATCATTTAAGAACCAAAAATCCACCAAAACCATATAGCCGGATAAATGCATCTCGACAGTGTATACGTGTTGAAAATACTTTGTCCATTCACGATAGTGTATGGGTGTTGAAAATATTTTGTCGAGTTATATATTTTTAGAAATTTTGTCGTTATTTTAACGTAATTAAAAATAATGATTTTAAAAACGTCATTTTTAATAATGTTTTTAAAAAATAATATTCAATTAAAATTGTCATTTAAAATGACGTTTTTGCATACGTAAGACGTCACTGTAAATGACATTTTCAAAAAGAAGTTGAGTTTGAAAAATAAATTCAAAATTAACTAGGTTATGAAATTAAGATTTTAGAGGATTATATTTAAATCCCTTAAATTTTTAAATATATAATATTTAGGTCATTTAAATTTAAAATATTATGTTTAAAATTAATAACAAAATTAAGTATAATAATCTAAATTTGAGGGCACAATATCTGAGTCCGTGTATAACCCTTAATTATAATGGATTGGAGGACAAAAATATTTCTTATTGCTTATTTCAAACAACCATGGAACGAATGGAGAGAAAACCTAAGCTTCATCAACATCAACACAGTGAAATCACCAATGACGCGGGTCTTCCTCTCGATCTGATCATCGACATACTCTCTCGACTCCCCGCGAAATTCATCTGCCAATTTAGGTGTGTCTCCAAACTCTGGCGTGCCATTCTCTCTCCTCCCGACCCTGTTCTCCAAAATCTACATCGCAATCGCTCCAATTCAACCCCACTTTTGTTGTTTTTCTACAATTCATACCACTATATCTTCTTCTCTTCCTTAGACACACAAGGACAGTTGCAGAACTGGTTCACCAAGCAGATAGGAAGTCCAGTACAGTCAAGGAGGTTTTGTCAAGGTTTAATGTGTTTACTTTGTTCTGAACATGTCTATGTTTGCAATCCGAGCACCCAAGAGCTTTTACAAGTTCCATATTCAAGTAAGCTTTGTGACATTTATGATTTTGCTCTGGGGTTTCTGCCTTCCACCAACGAATATAAGATCGCGCATTGGTTTCTGGAAAGGGATAGAAATCTTGACATGGTGATGGTGTGCCAACTTTTTACTATAAAAGGTGGACCAAATTCTCATGGTACTTGGAGAGTCGTAGGAAATTCTCCTCATTTTCTCAGTGTTCGTAGACACCCAATCTGCGTGAATGGATCATTTTATTGGCTTGTCAATGGGCTCAGAAATAGTGGAAATTCCATGAAAATACTTGCTTTCGATTTGGCTACAGAAGAATATGAAACGGTTTTGTGTCCCAAAACTTATTCAGGCCGTTACGATGACACAGATCAGTTGTTATCAATAGAAGGGTCGTTATGTTTAGTGTACGGAAAGCAAGGGGAACCGCACATTGATATTTGGATGATGAAAGACCGAAAGAATCAAATTTGGACCAAGGAGTACAGCTTTGATATCTTCGCCACGAATAGACCTCTTTGGATTTTGCAATACATTCCTTCAGGGGATGGTCGTGATGAGGAAATGCTGATTTGGTCACAGAAAGGATGCCTTCTCTTCTACAACATTAAGACAAGGTGCATCAGAAATATGGGAAACTTAATCAATAAAAATATTGGCATTGATTTTGATATGGGGGTACACCTTTGGCCACATCTCTACTTCGACAGCTTATATTCACTGGGAGCTAGATAAATTTCTTTTCCTTGAAATGTATATGTTTGAAAATGTTGATGTTAAAATGCATGTGATTAGAAAGGAGTGTTGATAAACTCTCAATGCAGGCTGTTATATTCTGTGGCATTAATGTTAATCTTGGTAGGTTGTGAAGTAGTACCTCTCTTTTCACTCCCTGATTGCTACCATTACAAAGGCCTGCATAGCTAGGACATGAGTGCAATCATACGCAGCTTGTTAAAACCAAATTTGAAATTGTCAAATTTCGACATCAGCCACATTGATTATTGCATGTTATAAATTGTATGCACTTCATCACTGCATATTTCAACATTAACTGTAACCAGTTACTAAGTATACATATCCTGATGATTTCATGTGAACAATCAGGATAATCTTTTGAGACATTGTACTTCCCAAGTTCTAAGTCGAAATTTCCTTTTAAGATTTTTTTTTTCATGAAAAT
The DNA here is from genome assembly GCA_963454935.2 of Ilex paraguariensis. Classification (NCBI taxonomy): domain Eukaryota; kingdom Viridiplantae; phylum Streptophyta; class Magnoliopsida; order Aquifoliales; family Aquifoliaceae; genus Ilex; species Ilex paraguariensis. The sequence continues at coordinate 145,188 of CAUOFW020004358.1, read as the reverse complement.
TGACAGAGATTCTCCCAATAGATATATAACACCCCCTAAGCTAATATGGGTGTGTTGTGGGCTTGTCCATCCATTGCCGTTTGGTTTTGAGTTGGATTATTTAACGTGTTATCAGAAAAGTGCACGGTATTATATATTGATTTTGTCTCTCCAATATTGTATCTACAGACTACCTAACAAGGAGGAACATAAAAAATGTTTGGTTTTAACACTGGAGGAAATCATCTTTTTAGATTTTTTGTGGTTTATACTAAAGCATAACATGACAACTCTTCAAATAGTCTGCTTCAAGACGAAAGTTTCACCTTCCAACCTTGGCTGCAAATATAAACACCTGTCCTTCTCATATCCTTAGAAATCAGACCCAAAATTTGAGTGAATCCTAGCTGTATTGCAATATTTGCATGAACCCTCCTTGCTAACCCAGCTGATATGAAAAAAGGAAGGATATGCTTGTTTGAGATGAAAGAAATTTGAAATTATGATTTTATATGAAATATTACATTTTTGAAATTTTCAATTCTTTAATTTCAATTATGAAGCTGAATTAAGTAAATCTATAACCTCAGCAATACTTTTGTCATATCTTAGATCACTACATCGCCCCTAGTGATGTTAATTATGAACAAGATGTTTTAGTATATAGTTTCTTTCATGGCATGATCTTGAAACAGCGCTTATTTTAGTTGTCACATTTTCATTCTTGTATTTTCCACAAGAACTCTTTTTCGTTATTTTTATTGTTGGAAGAACTGTCATAGAATATTTTTTGTTCTTTGACAAGGTTGTTAGCATGAATTTAAGTGTTGGTAATTGGTTTTGAATTAGATACACGTAGCACGTTCAACAAATCCTCTCATATCTTGATATAGGCTAGGATTAACACCTATGCCTCCGTAAATAATACATGTTAAATCAAAGTGCATACAAATAAATGCCCCCAAAAAGGTGTTTCCTCATTCTCTTCCTTCTAATATATGGGATGGATGCTAGATTATAAACCCAATTTTATTTGGGTGGTTTTGACGTTTTAAATTTAGGGTTGTTAAGTAATTTTTATGATGTTTTTGTCTTTTGTTGTAATTTGAGGTTGTTAGTGGTTTTTCCTTTGGATTGAAAGAGTCAGCAGGTGTCTTAAATAAAACTTGAAGGGGCAGCCACCTAGGTCTGTGAAGGGCTGCGCAAGTGAAGTCGGTTGGCTCTAAAAGACAAGACAAAAGCTGTGCAATTGCTGGCATTAGGAGGGGCTGGAAAATAAAGTATAAAATATGGCTGGATAGCTGCTGGAGAAAGGGGGAAAATTTTTGTGTTCTGGCAGAAAAATAGAGAGAGAAAAGAGGGTTTTTTCTGTAGAAAAAAACAGAGAGAGAAGTGAAGAGTTTCGGTAGGAAAAATATAGTAGAGAAACAGAGTCTTGGCGTGAGGAGCCGCAGCTCCATCCGTTGGTTTAAGGGCTGATTTTGTGAATGTGTTGCTGAAATTCTGAGATAAGTTTTTTTTTTNAATGGAAATAGAGGGATAGAATGAATACTAAAATATGTTGCAGCTGGGATTGACCACGTATAGTGAATCATTCAAATCACAAAAAAGGTGTTGGTCTGGACTATTCAATTGGTGTTGGTCAGGACATCACAAAACTGGTGTTGGTTGGTCTGGACTATTCAAATTGGAAAGGGACATTCAGATTCCACTTGTGTTGGTCTGGACTATTCAAATCACAAAAAATGGTGGTTCTTTTGTTATTCAATAGGCAAAACATCAAGCAGTCAGTTTAGTTAACAATCTAACCCACAAATGACCAACAAGTTCTAAGTAAAGTCTAAGCAAATCAATACACTAATATGATTGTCTATGTATGCATATAGTCCAAAAGTTTTAATAACACTACTTGAACAAGAAGAGGAAGAAAAAAAAGAAAGAATTTTTTAAGTGGGTTCGTGGAGGAGTGATCTTCGCCGTCGGAGTTAGCTGCCAGCGCTTGAGTAGACTTCGTCGGAGGAGTGGAGAGGGTAACTAAGAGATCTAGATTGATTGGAAAAGGGGATTGCGGATTTGGGTTGATTTGGAATGGGGATTTCGGATTTGGGTTTGATTGGGAAAGGGGATCTTCGTTTTTGCGCAAAGTCGTCGTTGGAACGGTCTTCGTCGACTAAGTGATCTTCGCCAGAAAAGTGCACTTCATCGGATTTACTTGCCTACGCTTGAGTGGAATTCGTCGGTAGGAATGGAGAGGATAACTGAGAGATTTGGGTTGAGGTATTTTCTGATACGGGTAACNCCTACGCTTGAGTGGAATTCGTCGGTAGGAATGGAGAGGATAACTGAGAGATTTGGGTTGAGGTATTTTCTGATACGGGTAACTGTCACGTATGGTTTGGTTAATTAGGACTTTTTTGATTTGGTAAAAGATATAATTCACATAAATCGTCATTTGTAATGAAGTTTTAGAAACATCTTTAAATGTTCGNAAAAGATATAATTCACATAAATCGTCATTTGTAATGAAGTTTTTAGAAACATCTTTAAATGTTCAATATATATATATATATATATATATATATATATGATTTTAAATGTTTTTATATATGTCAATTTAATATACATAAAGTTTTTTTAAAAAAGCATAAATATGAAGGGTTCCAAATCTTGAAAGAATAAATGCAGTACTGGTGTACCGTCCAGGAAAGCCGCTAAGATTCGGTGGATTCAACAATCTTTAACGGAGTCCACCCTGGAGATATCATTTTAAACCCAAGTTGTGGTGTGTACAAGCTGCAACATGCTCCTTAATATATTTGTAGCTACCTTCAGTAATATGAAACCTCTGTCTCCTCCTGGAGCCCATCTTTAACTCCTATACANTGCAGTACTGGTGTACCGTCCAGGAAAGCCGCTAAGATTCGGTGGATTCAACAATCTTTAACGGAGTCCACCCTGGAGATATCATTTTAAACCCAAGTTGTGGTGTGTACAAGCTGCAACATGCTCCTCAATATATTTGTAGCTACCTTCAGTAATATGAAACCTCTGTCTCCTCCTAGAGCCCATCTTTAACTCCTATACGAGCATGTCATTAAACAACTCTCCCACATAGCATATCTATTGTAGATATTGATAAGAGAGAGATTGCATCACGAGTAAGTGATGATAAGTGTTTAGTCGTCTAAGTAATATTTCATAAGTTTATGTTTGAAAATTAACTTGTTTGAAATGACAATGAAATTATCTATCAGTTATAATTTGGTTAGAGGGAAAATTTTGCAACGGCGGATCCAAGCCGGGTTAGTTGACCCATTGGGGGTTTGACTATCTCTGACATACCAATCCACCAACCCATGATCACATCAGCAGCTATATATGGCCCTGTTGTGGAGTTAATTATTGGCATTGTTTAAACAAATTTATGAACGATATTTTTCAATTTGTTTATCAAGTTAAAGACATATTTTGTAAAATGAATTTGTTGACCCTACTTTGATTTAAAAACAAATTTATTGAACCTGTTTTAATAAAAAGCATGATAAAAAATGAAATGACTTTGGGCAGGGGGTCAAGTGTAATGTTGACAGGTACTGAGCTAACAGTGACTATCACTTACACAGAAATGGAGTTTTTAACCAATTTTTTTGACAAAAATATTATAATTTCATAAATAAATTTAAGAGTGTGATAAATTTATTTAAAAAATACGATAAATTGGTAATTAACTCCCCTGTTTGTCAGTCTGTGATATTGTATAGCAGAAGTTTTAAAATTAATACTAATGGGTCCAGTCCTAGGGTCCAACCCACGTTATAAGTCCAATTTAAATAAAGAGTCTAATTTGAAGAGATCCAAGGTTCAGCTCAGAAGGGGTCCACATCCAGTCAAGATCATAAGGCTTCGATGAGCTACATCATAAAGGAAAGCAAGGTCCTCCTAAGAGCCTCTTCCACGCTGCTTGGAAAGAGTCAACCACCACGTCATCTTTTGACCGGATCTTATGGAGAGCGTCGTAACTACTTCATCCGGTGAAAAGATAACGCCTACTCCACCAGATCAGTCACTTAATTACTGATAAGTTGTCTCAATCTGTTAGGACGCGACTATAAATTGTAAGACCCGCCAACACTTAGGGGGCATGACACACAATTGAGCACATCTGCTATTACTCTCATCTCTCTTATTGCTTGTATCTCACTACTTTCCCTTCACTCCTCTAAGTAATAAAATATCCAGGCAACCCTAGCCCTTCATAGTGGACGTAGGTCACGTTGACCGAATCACTCTACATCTTTATCGCGCTTGTGCTTACACTCATTCTCTAATTAATTACTACATTTATTACTAATCACTTGACCTGTGGTGCGCAAAACTGATTTGTGTATCATCAATTTGATGATGTCTATGGGAAACGACAAAATTTTCACCTAATCACTTTTCTTGCTGTATTTATGGCGATCACCATCAGATCAATAAATCAGCCTGAAGATCATTTGCAAAGAAAGGAGGAGGTTGCTCCTTCACCAACCAATTATATTCCAAATGCATAGCGAATGCTAGAGACAATGCAACAACTCGTAGCTCAGAATCCGCAGATCCTACAACTAATGCTCGTTGGATAACAAGGAGGAGCACAACCCGATGCACCTCAAGCCAGAGAAGCTCCACGCCCTAGGCGTCAAGGAGCTCCCAACTTGGGCGCCCCATACAGGGGAGCCCACCATGAGGGACTTCCATCTCCTTCTCCAACTCCCTCTTCTCATTGTGGAGACCCTCATTTTCAAGAAGAAGCGGGCGAAAACCAAAACGTGGAGCATGAGAGCTATTTCCATGACAATTCCAAAGGAGCTCCCAACCATTAGGACGAAAAAATCAAAGAAGTGCAAAATCAGCTAGGCAACGTCCTCAACATCATTAAGGCACAAGGACTCGAAACCATGGATTACCTGGTAAGGCGAATCGACACACCCTTTCATACCAAATGTGACGAACTGCCCATTATCCCAAAAATTCAAAATGTCATCCGTATAAACTTTCAATGGTACAAAGGACCCACTTGATCAACTCAAAACCTACAAGACCTTAATGCAGTTGCACAATGTCCCCGACGAAATCATGTGTAGGGCATTCCCAACTACCTTGAAGGGATCAGCCCGAAAGTGGTTCGCCAAACTCAATTCAGCTTCCATTGGCTTTTTTGTCGAGCTAAGCAGGTCCTTTATGTCACACTTTATCGAAGGGCACTGTCACCCACCTGCTCAACATAAAGCAAGATCGAGAGGATAGCCTGAGGAGTTACCTCACTCATTTTAATGAGGAGGTCTTCCAGATTGAGGAGCAAGACCATAAGGTCACCATGACCGCCTTCTTGGAGGTCTTTATTCATCAATCTTTTTTTGTTCAGTGATGAAACGCCCACCAAAGGGCATGCTAGAACTACTAGCGAAAGCTCAGAAGTATATGAATGTTGAGGACATCACCAAGGCCAGACGAGGTAAATCCTCATACACAGGGGAGAAGAGAAAGGAGAGAGACAGAGAAGATAAAATGGAGGTTGGAAACAAACGAGGCAAAGACAAAAAGGGTGTCTTCCAAAGACCGACTTGGTCCTGCCCTCTAAACAGATCGACAAATCTTCACTCCCCTCAACGCCGCTGTTGGGTACATCCTGTTCCAGATTCAGGATGACCCTGCAATAAAGTGGTCAGAGAGAATGAAATCTCCCCCGAATCGCAGGAACTGGAACAAATATTGTCATTTCTATCGCAATCACGACCATAACACCGACGACTGTTATGACCTAAAAAGACAAATTGAGGATCTCATACAACGTGGTCATCTACGCTAGTATGTTTCTAGTAAGGGTCAAGTATCGCCACTGCCTCATAATCAGGAGGACTAGGAACCCAGTGGAGAAATTCAAAAAATCTCTAGAGGGCTCGTAGGAGGAGGAGAATCTCTCTGTGCCATGAAAGCTCATGCCAGAAAGGCTAGGCACATTAATGACTTGCGCCTGTCCAAGACACGCAAGCAAGTAAGTGACCAGGTCATATCTTTCTCAGACAAGAATTTGGAGGGAATCCAGCACCCCCACAATGACCCGCTGGTGCTAACCATGACTGTCGCCAACTTCTAGGTACGAAGGATTCTGGTAGACAATGACAAATATGCGGACATCTTGTTTCCAGAAGCCTATGAGAAAGCTCAACTTGGGGAGATAAAGATTACAACCCATCAGGTCACCTCTTATCAGATTCTCTGGAGATAAGGTTTACCCCATAGGATCCATCACCTTGTCGATCACCACTAAGGTAGCACCTCAAAGCTCCACGATCATGGTAAATTTCTTGGTGATAGACTGTCCGCCAGCTTACAACGTTATCCTCAGGCGACAAACTCTTAACACCCTAAGATTCGTGCCCTCAACCTATTATTTGATCCTCCGTTTTCTAATCCCGAATGGAATCGAAGAGGTTTGGGGAGACCAGTTTGTTGCAAGACAATGCTATGTCTCCTCAATGAAGACCAAGAAGCCCTACAAGTGGAGGTCCTCAACCCAAGGGATGCTGCCACATTAGAAAGAGGAGAGCCAGTAGAGGTGCTCAAACCAGTGGTCCTAGATCAGGAGCATCTAGAAAGAAGAATGTGCATTGGCTCTTCCCTTCCTAAAGATTTAACCCGCTAGCTTATAGATTTTTTTAGATGTAGTATGGATGTTTTTGCATGGTTGCATGAAGACCTCGAGGGTATCGACCCTAAGGTCGCCACCCGCCTCCTCAATGTCGACCTTTATTATAAACCTGTTCGCCAAAAACTAAGGAGCACCTCCACTAAAACGACACAAGCGATGGACAAAGAGATGGGAAAATTGATAAAAAATGGGGCAATCAAAGAAGTGGCCTACCCAGTATGGCTCTCAAATGTGGTGATGGTGCTAAAGCCAATGAAAAATGGCGCCTCTGTGTTGACTTCACCGAACTCAACAAGGCGTGCCTTAAGGACAGCTACTTGTTGCCACGAATCGACCTTCTCATCGACGCCACTGTAGGACATGAATTGATCACCTTCATAGATGCATACTTAGGATATAACCAGATCAGCATGCACCCTCTAGACGAGGAGAAGATGTTGTTCATCACTCTGAAGGGAACTTTTTGTTACAAGGTCCTGCCCTTTGGATTAAAGAATGTCGGAACAACCTACCAACGGCTGGTGAACAAAATGTTCTATCTCAAATCGGGAGAACAATGGAGGTATACATAGACAATATGTTGGTAAAAAGCCTCACCGCAACAGGTCACATAGACTACCTTCAAGAAGCCTTCGATGTTCTCAGGTCATACTGCATGAACGCTGAACCCTAAGAAGTGCGCATTTGACATTGGATCAGGAAAGTTTTTAGGCTTCATGGTCAACCAGAGGGGAATTAAGGCGAATCCTGACAAGATTAAAGTCATCCTAGACATGAAATCACCCACCACAACCAAGGAACTCTAGCGCCTCAACGGAAGAATTACAGCACTCAACAGATTTGTCTCTAAGTCTGCAGATAAGTACTTACAATTTTTCAAGATTCTCCGAAAAGCCTTTGAGTGGGGACCTGAGGCAGAAGAACTTTTCAAAAGCTCAAAGGTTACTTGGCTACGCCTCTCCTCCTTTCATATGCTACACTAGGTGAAACTCTATATTTGTACATTTCTACTTCCTCATCGGCAATAAGCTATGTCCTCATTAGAGACAACGAAGGAGTGTTAAAACCTATTTATTATGTGAGCAGGGCATACCGAGGAGTAGAAATAAGATATTCAGGGCTATAAAAGCTAGGGCTCGCTCTGATCTCAACATCAAGGCATATCCAACATTACTTCGAGAGTCACACCATTGTCGATGTCACAGACCAGCCTCTAAAGAGGGTTCTGGGGAAGTCAAACGTCTTTGGAAGACTCCTTAAGTGGGCAGTAGAGCTGGGTGAATTCAATGTCTAGTACTAACCAAGGGCAATTATTAAAGCACAAGTCTTAACAGACTTTATTGCGGAGCTCACACCAGCAGAGGAGGAGGGCAGGGGACCCTCAACACCTCAAGAAGCCTCACTAGAAACTTACCTGAACACTCAAGTGCCAAGGCCTGGCACCCAAAACAATCTGGGCATCTAGTTGCCCAAGCCAGGTGCCCACCACGACCTCCAAGGCCCCCTTTCAAGTGCCTCCTTGGAAGCTCTACGTGGATGGCTCCTTGACCAGCGAAGGAGGTGGAGCTGGCCTAATCCTAATCAGCCCCGACAGCACTCCCATCAAACACACTGTGAAGCTCCACTTCACCACCTCCAACAATGAGGCAGAATATAAAGCCCTTTTATCCAGCATAAGATTGGCAACTGAAATGGAAGTCCAACATCTCATTGCTTATAGTGACTCTCAGTTGATAGTCAACCAAGTGAAAGACGAGTTCCAAGCAAAAGGAACTAGAATGCAGGAGTACCATGCCATGGGTGTAGGCCTTGCTTAAGAAGTTTCATCACTTTCAGATCTATCACATCCCGATGGAAGACAATATGGCTACATATGCATTTGCTACGCTCGCCTCGTCCTCGGAAGCCCTACCAGGACCAGCATTCATTAATCACCAGCTCGAACCAAGCAGACTAGACGTGGATGCCATTAGCGTTAACCATGTATCTGTCGAATCAAACTAGATGACCCCAATAAGGGCATCTCTCCAAGAAGGCGCATTTCCAGATGACCTATTGGAAGCCAAGAAGCTCAGGATGAGAGCCTCCAAGTTCACTATCCTACATGGCGTCATATACAAGAAAGACTATTTCTTGCCTTTGCTATGATGCCTCTCCCTAGATGAAGCTAATTACGCCCTACGGGAAATCCATGAAGGAGTTTGTAAAACCACTCTAGAGGTCGCTCCCAAGCTCACAAGGCACTCAGGTAGGGCTAATTTTGGCCTAGCATGGTCAGAGACGCCCAAAAGTACACTAAGAAATGCGACAAGTGCTAGCGCTTCGCCACGATGCTGGGACAGCCACTAGAAGAACTAACAACCATCACAAGTCCATGACCCTTTTTCAAATGTGGCATTGACATCTTGGGCTCTCTACCTACGAGCAAGGGATAGTGAAAGTTTGTGGTGGTAGCCATCGATTACTTCACTAAGTGGGCGGAGGTCAAGCCCTTAGCGAAGATAACAAACACAAAGGTCAAGAACTTTATCTGCAAGAACCTGGTTTGCCACTTCAGAGTACCCTACGCCATATTCAGTGATAACGTTAAATAATTTGACAACAAGCTCTTGAACTCGTTCTGCGCCGACCTCCAGATAAAGCAGCCTCATTCCGGCCCAACGCACCTGCAGGCAAACAGACAGACAGAGATCATTGTTAGAACAATACTACGCAGCCTAAAGACAAGACTCGAAAGAGCGAACGGTCTCTGGGTTGACGAACTCTCGGGTATGTTATGAACCTACCGAATGACGCCAAGAGCTCTAACTGGAAAAACTCTATTTTTCCTCGCCTTTGGAACTGAGACAATCATACCTGCGAAGATCGGAGCTTTTCCCCAAACCCAGTCTCGCTCAAAACTTAATTCCATAACCCAGTCACTTTTAAACTTAATTCTCAAATCCAGTCTTTTTTAAAAAACGTTATTTGAAATGAAGTCTTCTCCCCCTAAAAACGTCATTTGAAATTTTTTTTTCCTAAAACGTTGTTACAAATGATGTTTTTAAAGTCGTCATTTAAAATGACGTTTTGTAACAAGAATTTTTAACGGAGGCTAACTGACGTTTAAAAAAAATTAAGGGGTTAAAAACGTCATTTACAATGACGTTTTATTCCTTTTTTGTTTAAACACGTTTTCTACCCCTTAGCATTTATATTGACATTTTCTATCCTTAAGCCTTTTACATTGATGTTTTCTACCCCTTAGCCTTCATTGACGTTTTTTTAGCCAAAAGTCTCCAACCACCCACTTGTAATAAATTTCATAAAAGCTAAATAATCCCACCTTATGTCTCACATCATGATTCACTAGACAAAAAATAAAAGATTAAATAAATTTTAGAATTTAATTCCATTTTCATAAAAATTTTGAACTTATTTTATAATCAAAAATAAAATTCATAAAAGCATAATTTAATTTCATATTTTTCAATATAAAAACATATTAGTAAAACATATATTTAATAAAAAAACTTAAAAAGAGTGTTTTGAAAACACATTTCTATATCAAAAAATATGTTTTGTATATGTTAAAAATCTCAATATTATAATCTCACTTATCACGTCAAAAAAACATCCCAATCTGGAGGAGCCTGAGGGTATTGTAAACTGTGGTGATAAGAAAAATTGTGGTGTTCAAATTCTTCAATGATGTATCTATCTACTGTTTGCTGTTGCCTGAGGGAATTGTAACATCCAAGTATGAATATTTATAAGTACTTAGCATTTCTTGTATGTTTATGCTAAAATATTGAGCTATATCACCCTATATCTGTAAGAAAGATATTGTTGTAAGATCTCAATTTAAATTATCAGTAATGAATTGTGAATATGAAAATTAATCAAGATAGAGTGAATCACATTTCTCTACAATAGACTCCAGTTCTACAAGTTCATATAAATTACCACGGCTGCTGAAGGCAGCTTGAACCCCACTCCTCTCCAATTCTCCTATCCCTCTGTAGTAATAAGTATAAGCCATTTAATTTCTTTTCTAAAAGCCTCTACTGGTGTATCTTTGAATCCATTTTGAGTGCAGGAGATTCAAGAATAAGCGACTGAAGCTTTTTGTAGTAATTTTCCAAAAGATGCCATCCGACCTCTGATCATGCAGATCAGCTGTGTGGGAACTGGACTCCGCATTATGATTATGTTCAACTGATTTGTTTGTCAGCTTATCATTGAACAATTTCAGTGCACTTGTCGTTGAAAGAGAATGCACGGATTCATACAAGCATAGGAACTTGTTTCTCTTTTCCTGCATTCCAACCAACCTTTCACTCAATCCATCCAGAAGGCAATCTAGAGCACCGTGTCAAGGTTACACAAGAAGAAAGCAATAATAAAACATTGGAACCAAAATAAGAAAACAGGAAACAAAGTCTATTGTAAAGCAAAATAAAGTCCAATTTCTTGCTTACCTAGTAACGCCTTTGACAAAACCCCAGTTGAACCCAACAGACATGGATTCCCTGAAGCCAATATTAAACCCCTCTTGTGCAGATGCTTCTTTCCCCATCATGAGACCATCACGATATCCAATCTAGTAATCCATCAAGAATGACACAACATTAGCTGAAAAAATAACATATAATTCGAGTGTCGAAAAAATTAATTCCATTATATTAAATAACATTTATTTTTCATTCTTTAATTATATAATTTGAAATTAATTTCTATATATTCTTTTTTAAAACAAAAATCAATAAAATTTTCTCAAAATACATATTTTCAAAAAAATTTCAACATATACACGTTATCGTATACGAACAATGTTCAGAATAAAAACAGCATTTTTTAAAATAGAAATCAAAGAAATATTAGCACATGTACACTATCGTCCATGAAACACAAATTATATTGAGTTACAAATTAATCAAAATGTACGACATATGACTAACCACTGTGTTAAACTGCCAGAATCATTACTGAAACAAAACACCATGAAATGGAATCATAGCATGGATTGGTTCACATTACAGTTTGCTGTCAAAGCTAGTTATACTTCAAAACTACATTGTACATATATCAATTTGGTTTGTGTAAATATAACTTAACAAAATTGTGCCCAAACCCATTTCGCCTCTGCTTGACATTTAGAGAAGGCTTAGCTGAGTCTTTTGTTTGTAGTCGACTGCTCTGATAAATACCTATACGACAGTAAAAATTCTCAAAACGCCTGTGATGTGAGCTTCAACAGGATGAACCGATGTACTGAAAAATTAAAATTTGCGTCCAATCTGCTTCACCTAGCCTTACATACCACATTTTGAATGGTGTGGGTAAACAATTTTTTTCAAATATAATATTCATGTACGGCATATTTACAAAAAAGCTAGGAATTGATTTCTCATATAGATTCAAGGATTTTAACGGGTTGATTTCGTGATGATCCCCTAAACAAATTATAGAGGGATTTATGTCTCCCCTTTCGGTCATCATTGTGGATTAAACCATGTAAAGGCAGATGCAGAGAAACAGCAGGAAGTGTACGCTGGCTGCATGGACTCAGATTAAAAAATTGTTTGTCATGTTGAATTTATTTAGAGTTCCCATCTTCACAAGCCTATAGTGACAACAAGAATTTATAAAACGACTGGATTCAAATAAAACCCATAAATTTCCACAATTCTCTCGGTCTACCACCTTGTCAAAATCATTCAACTAAACCAATTCCATCAAATTCAAAAACACATAACATATAAAATCACACCCACACACGTACATACATATGGAATGTATATACCGACCAGTA
>CAUOFW020004358.1:113153-131417 GCA_963454935.2 Ilex paraguariensis | reverse complement strand
CCTCGTCCTCGGAAGCCCTACCAGGACCAGCATTCATTAATCACCGGCTCGAACCAAGCAGACTAGACGTGGATGCCATTAGCGTTAACCATGTATCTGTCAAATCAAACTAGATGACCCCAATAAGGGCATCTCTCCAAGAAGGCGCATTTCCAGATGACCTATTGGAAGCCAAGAAGCTCAGGATGAGAGCCTCCAAGTTCACTATCCTACATGGCGTCATATACAAGAAAGACTATTTCTTGCCTTTGCTATGATGCCTCTCCCTAGATGAAGCTAATTACGCCCTACGGGAAATCCATGAAGGAGTTTGTAAAACCACTCTAGAGGTCGCTCCCAAGCTCACAAGGCACTCAGGTAGGGCTAATTTTGGCCTAGCATGGTCAGAGACGCCCAAAAGTACACTAAGAAATGCGACAAGTGCTAGCGCTTCGCCACGATGCTGGGACAGCCACTAGAAGAACTAACAACCATCACAAGTCCATGACCCTTTTTCAAATGTGGCATTGACATCTTGGGCTCTCTACCTACGAGCAAGGGATAGTGAAAGTTTGTGGTGGTAGCCATCGATTACTTCACTAAGTGGGCGGAGGTCAAGCCCTTAGCGAAGATAACAAACACAAAGGTCAAGAACTTTATCTGCAAGAACCTGGTTTGCCACTTCAGAGTACCCTACNAGTCATCATAAGCACGCTCGCCCATGTCAGCTCCACGGCACAGTACCGTTGGAAGAATGTTATAAGTAGAGACAATCCACAAATATCCTCATCAATGTTAAGACTACTAGAGATGGTACTTACCTTAGATCCGTCATCGTCAAGGGTTACCTTTCCTCGCTGCTTACTATGGCGAGGGCGAAGTGAAACATTGCTTGAGCCACTACCAGGGGAGACTTGACTCTGTGAATCTCCACTTGAACGAGCCAGATCATCCGCCGTTTTACCAAAATTAGCACCACTAAAAGTTCCCAGCGAGCTCTCCTCTGGCACTCTCGAAGATCCATGCCTAGCGCCCTCCTCCACCATACTTGACTTCACCCAATGACAAGGACCCAACTACATGCGATGCCACCTGACTGCGCCTAGTACCCATTAGAACTGCCTGTGTGCCTGCCTGGTTATGCCCAGTACCTATCGACGCCTCCCTCACGACCGTCAATTCTTGCCTAACACTAAGGAGCATCGGATTAGATCCACAATCAGCCCTACCAGACTGGGACCCCACTAGCTCGCCACACGACACCTGTGGTGCCTCATTTGAGGTTGCCCTTGGCACCTCGCTTGAGGTTGCCCATGGTGCCTTGATAGAGGGCGCTCGTAGAGCCTAGCTCAAGAATGCCAGGCGCCCCGGCCTCAAAAGTGCCTATGGGGGCTTGCCCGCCGATGCCATCAATGCCTCCACCATGCTCAACGACGCCCATGATGCCCGTAGCCTAGACGCAACACCTCAGTCCCTTAGAGCATCACCTCGCCTTCAGTGCCTCCCTTGTATTCCGTTCGACCTCTAACCAGTGGTGCCCATGGCACCCTGCCTTCAACAACGCCTATAGGGGTTTGCCTATGCAGCTTTTCGGTGACACTAGCTTGGCCAATGTCCTCCTGAGATTGTACTCCGGTACACCCTCTTTCGGTCACCACTACACAAAGTTTCTAATTGCCTCCCTCAATGTCGATCAGTCCATTGCCATGGATATCAATGGGTTCTCCTCCTTCGTTTAACATTGATTTCTGAGAACTCATCTCAGGAACAAAATCTCTAGCCCTGGGTTCTCAAGTATCTCAAGAAAGAACTCCCTATTTATAGCCTAGGTTCTTAAATCCTATTAGAATGGGGAAAAGTTCTAACAACTCCTAGCAAGATAAAGTATATCAAGAACGGGAAATAAAATCCTAGTCAAAGAAGGGTTGAGACTATTTTGACCATAACTTTTGATATCTTTTTTCAAACAGGGTCCGTAATTTATCAAATTAAAGCTCTCGATGAGCCCTACAAGACTTATTGCCTTTGGCTATGACTGACACCGTAAAAAGCCTAAAAAAAGGCCTGGAAACATGTGTTTGGGCCTTCTAAAATTTTTTCAGCTTTAGTTTCAGCCGAAATCTAAGCTCAACTGAATGTCCTCTTCTTCCAGTTTCATTTGACACAAGGCATTGGAGGAAAATGATGGGTTAGGCCTAAAGGCCCAACCCATGTTATAAGTCTACTTTAAATAAATAACCCAATTTGAAGTGATCTAGGGTTTCGCCCAAAAAGGGTCCACGCCCCAGTTAAACTTATCAGGGTTCAAGGAGCTACATCACAAAGAAAAGTAGGATCATTCCAAGAGCCTCATCCACGTCGCCTTGAAAAAAGTCAACCACCATGTCATCCTTTGACCGAATACTATGGAGAGCGCTATAACTGCCTCATCCGTTGAGAAGATGACGCCAACTCTNTTAGCAGAATCTGGAACAAAGAACAGGTTTTAATGACTGTTCTATGGTTTGAGTTGCGCTAGGGTTTGATTGGAGGGGTTAAGCGCCGGATTAGCATCAATTAAATCGATTTATGGCAAAAATTGATTTTGGGTAAAAAATATTTAGGGCAAATATGGAGAATGAGGAATGTACTCACTGCTCAGTCGGTGGTGGAGGATGTGGTCAGTCTCTTTGTTGAAGTCGCTGGTGGAGCACTGTGCACGCTGGTGGAGGCTTTGCTCTCGGGTGGAAGTCGCTGGTGGAGGCTGTGGTCGCTAGTGTTGGATGTGTTCGCTGGTAGAGGCTGTGGTCGCTGGGGTGGCTTTGTTGAAGTCTNTCACTTGACCGGTAGTGCACAAAACTGATTTGTGCATCATCAAATACAGACGAGTAATGTTATTTTGATCTAAAATATGTGATTTACAGTCAATCAAAAGATCATAGNATGGATGGAGCTCGCCGGAGTCTTCTCTTGCTGAGAGTGGTTGAGGAGGAGGAGGAGAAGGAGAAGGATGATGTGGTCTGAATAAGTGGTTTGAAATTAATTTAAATAGGAGTAGCCAGATATGGTCCATTTAAAATTCTTGTAACAAATCGTCACGAAGAATGACAACTTTAAAAATGTCATTCTTAATGACATTTTAGAAAAAAAAATTCATGTTGAAATTGTCATTTTAAATGATGTTTTCAAGCGAGAAGGCGTCATTTCAAATGATATTTTTTTAAAAAAAATTGGGTTTGAGAATTAAGTTTAAAAGTGTTTAGGTTATGAAATTAATATTTAAGGGGGACTGAACTTGAGGAAAACCTCGTGGAGATCGGGATACATTCTCAAAGGGTCCAACACCATGACCCTATCACCAACAAGGAAGAATTATGCGTCAACCTTTACTTGGTGGATGAGGTAAGGGAAATGGTTATGGTCTGCAATGTAGAGTACAAGCGCCGCATGGCGAGGTACTACAACTCAAGGGTGAAGCTTTGTTCCTTATAACTAGGAGATTTAGTTCTCAAGAAAGTGATTATCGCCACGAAGGATCCGCGAGAAGGAAAGCTTGGACCAAAATGGGGAGGACCCTACCTCATAACAGAAGTAGTAATGTTAGGCACCTACAAGATCCAGAATTCTGAAGTAAAGATTTTACCTCATCCCTGGAATGTTGAACATCTGAAAAGGTATTACCAATGACACTTTAGGAGAGTAGAAGTAGTAAAGCTGAGGAACTTGATTTTATTGTAACTCTTTTGGGTTATTACCCACCATTGCTTAGCATGAGCAGTCATCGAATCAAACTTTCTAAATTTACTCCAAAATATCTTTGCATTTTGGCATTCCATTTCAAAGGAACATCAGTGGCAAAAAAAAAAAATCACTTTTACAAAAGTGAGGCTACACGCTGTCTTTCTACAAAAAAAAAATAAAAAAAATCAAAAGTCCCCACTCTAACTGTTTTTATGGTCGTGCTCCTCCTCTTCCTCACCCTCTGCATCGTCAGAGCCACCATCACCATCAGCAGGCGCCTCATATGGCACGAAGTCTGAAAGATCGATATCAGGAAAAACAACATAAATTTTTTCTTGAAACTCCTCGTAACCGTCAATGAAAGTATCTACAAGGTCACTCTCTGAATCACCCTCAACCTTGATGGTCTTTTCACGAGCCAAAAATAGATTCGCCTCAGCCCGAAAAGCCCTTTCGTGAGCTGCTTTCAGCTCTACCCTTGCTCTCAAGCAAGCAGCCTCTCTGAGCGCACCCCTCTTGCTAGTTGCCACAAGCTCAACCTCTTGAGCACATCCCTCTCACGGGTCGTCAAAAGCTTAGCCTCAAGCTTAGCCACCTTCTCGCGGGTTGCCAAAAGCTCTGCTTTAGCGCTCGCACAAGTAGCCTCTTTGAGCGCGACCCTCTCATGGGTCACCACAAGCTCAGCCTGGGAAGCCTTACCATTAGTTTCAAGCTCAACAATCCTCCCCTGAGCAATAAAAAACTCTTTTTGCACAGCCTCATGACTCCGCTTCAGTTGGCTATAATAAAAAGCTATTGAAAAAAAACATACAGAGGTAGTTGAAACCTGGGGAAGGCAAAAGAATGTTAGTGCTTAAGGAGGGACTGGATAAAGGGAGAAAACAGACCGAGCTAGACCTTCTAAAAAAGTGTCAATAACACCCTTGGTGCCTCGGGCACTAGTCTCATTAACGTCTGTCGGGAACACAAACCTCCCAAGTAACTCCCAGATGACTCGCACATCACCCAACATGGAGCCAATCTGAGTAGGTGCTCCGGTAGAAGTTCCCATAGGAAGAGTTGATGAACGGGGGGTAGCAGGTGTGGTCGAAAGGCGAGTCTCCGCAGTGACGATCACATCTGAAGGAGTCGCTGACTGAGGCACCATTGTATGAGTCATCTTAGAGGAGCCTACCAAAGCATCACTCACTCTTGCCACCTTAGAAGGAGGAGTGCCCCTAGTGGAATAACTGGACTCTATCATAGTCTTGTCCACCGGAGAAGGAGAAAAGGGTTACCTTAATAAAAACCGAGTAAAGGAGGAGAAGACGAGGGAATCAACGTACCATTTCACTTCAAAGAGGAACTGCTGGGTCTCGGAGAAGGTTCACCAGCCCTAGCACCGACTGTAGGAGAGCCTCTAGCTCCACCCTCTTTGAGCATGAGACCTCCAAAGTCCTTTACAGGGTGAGCTCTTACAGCCTGTAACTTCCACTCTTAGTCTTTCGAGAGCATAGGAGAGCCTGCAAAGGATGTGGTGAGTACACATTTACAAAAAAGGAGCAGGAAAGAGAGTAAGTGTGGGCGTACCAATTCTATTAGGAATGACCCATTTTATTGGTACCAAAGCTCTATCAGACTCTGAAGCCCACTCTCCGCCAACAAACATGAAGCTAGTCTTCTAGTTATGGTAGTTAGAGCGCAATCTGGTGATCAATTTACCTCTTCTTGGAGCAAAGTAGTACCAACTACGATTGGGAGCAAAAGTCTCATTCAAAGTATAAGCTGTGCACAGAATTCTTCAGGAGAAGTATCCTCATGATGCACTTTTCTCCACAGCTTCAGAAACCTCAACAAAACTCTCCAACCATTGGGCGTCAAACGCCCTAGCACTAGTGAAAAGCAATGCAGAATACGACAAATAGAAGAAGACATTGGGAACCTGAGCCCAGCCTTAAGCACCTCCTCATAGATAGAAATGTCTCTAGATGAGTCATCATAAGCACGCTCGCCCATGTCAGCTCCACGGCACAGTACCGTTGGAAGAATGTTATAAGTAGAGACAATCCACAAATATCCTCATCAATGTTAAGACTACTAGAGATGGTACTTACCTTAGATCCGTCATCGTCAAGGGTTACCTTTCCTCGCTGCTTACTATGGCGAGGGCGAAGTGAAACATTGCTTGAGCCACTACCAGGGGAGACTTGACTCTGTGAATCTCCACTTGAACGAGCCAGATCATCCGCCGTTTTACCAAAATTAGCACCACTAAAAGTTCCCAGCGAGCTCTCCTCTGGCACTCTTGAAGATCCATGCCTAGCGCCCTCCTCCACCATAGTTGACTTCACCCAATGACAAGGACCCAACTACATGCGATGCCACCTGACTGCGCCTAGTACCCATTAGAACTGCCTGTGTGCCTACCTGGTTATGCCCATTACCTATTGACGCCTCCCTCACGACCGTCAATTCTTGCCTAACACTAAGGAGCATTGGATTAGATCCACAATCAGCCCTACCAGACTGGGACCCCACTAGCTCGCCACACGACACCTGTGGTGCCTCGCTTGAGGTTGCCCATGGCACCTCGCTTGAGGTTGCCCATGGTGCCTTGATAGAGGGCACTCGTAACGCCTAGCTCAAGAATGCCGGCGCCCCGACCTCAAAAGTGCCTATGGGGGCTTGCCCGCCGATGCCATCAATGCCTCCACCATGCTCAACGACGCCCATGATGCCCGTAGCCTAGACGCAACACCTCAGTCCCTTAGAGCAGCACCTCGCCTTCAGTGCCTCCCTTGTATTCCGTTCGACCTCTAACCAGTGGTGCCCATGGCACCCTGCCTTCAACAACGCCTATAGGGGTTTGCCTATGCTGCTTTTCGGTGACACTAGCTTGGCCAATGTCCTCCTGAGATTGTACTCCGGTACACCCTCTTTCGGTCACCACTACACAAAGTTTCTAATTGCCTCCCTCAATGTCGATCAGTCCATTGCCATGGATATCAATGGGTTCTCCTCCTTCGTTTAACATTGATTTCTGAGAACTCATCTCAGGAACAAAATCTCTAGCCCTGGGTTCTCAAGTATCTCAAGAAAGAACTCCCTATTTATAGCCTAGGTTCTTAAATCCTATTAGAATGGGGAAAAGTTCTAACAACTCCTAGCAAGATAAAGTATATCAAGAACGGGAAATAAAATCCTAGTCAAAGAAGGGTTGAGACTATTTTGACCATAACTTTTGATATCTTTTTTCAAACAGGGTCCGTAATTTATCAAATTAAAGCTCTCGATGAGCCCTACAAGACTTATTGCCTTTGGCTATGACTGACACCGTAAAAAGCCTAAAAAAAGGCCTGGAAACATGTGTTTGGGCCTTCTAAAATTTTTTCAGCTTTAGTTTCAGCCGAAATCTAAGCTCAACTGAATGTCCTCTTCTTCCAGTTTCATTTGACACAAGGCATTGGAGGAAAATGATGGGTTAGGCCTAAAGGCCCAACCCATGTTATAAGTCTACTTTAAATAAATAACCCAATTTGAAGTGATCTAGGGTTTCGCCCAAAAAGGGTCCACGCCCCAGTTAAACTTATCAGGGTTCAAGGAGCTACATCACAAAGAAAAGTAGGATCATTCCAAGAGCCTCATCCACGTCGCCTTGAAAAAAGTCAACCACCATGTCATCCTTTGACCGGATACTATGGAGAGCGCTATAACTGCCTCATCCGTTGAGAAGATGACGCCAACTCCACCAGATTAGCCACTTAGTTACTGATAAGTCGTCTCAATCTATTAAGAGACGATTATAAATTATAAGCCCCGCCAATACTTGGGGGACATCACACATAATTGAACACATATGCTATTATTCTCATCCCTCTAGTTGCTTGTATCTCCTTGCTCTCTCTTCACTCCTCGAAGTAATAAAATACCTAGGTGACCCTAGCTTTTCATAGTGAATGTAAGTCATGTTGACCGAACCACTCTACATTGTGCTTCTCCTTACTGTCTCTCTACTTAATTACTGCATTTATTACTAATCACTTGACCGGTAGTGCACAAAACTGATTTGTGCATCATCAAATACAGACGAGTAATGTTATTTTGATCTAAAATATGTGATTTACAGTCAATCAAAAGATCATAGTAAATTTAGTAAGTTAATTTAATAAATTAAATTTCAATAGCATTGCTCAATACAAACACCATTCGTTGGCATTAAAACAACAATGCATATAACTTCAAGGAATAACTTAGTGGAAACATGAATGAGTTGTACCCGGACATTCTAAGTTTGCAATTTGGTAATTTCATTGAGAACTGATTATGAGATATTTATTTCACATGAATTCTCTAGTCTCATTGTGGTTGACCTGTCTTTGATCGGACCAAGAATGAGATTAATCGAGATATATGTAAATTAATTCGAACATTTTTTATCATAATTACAAAAAAAAAAAAAAATCCTTGAAGCCTTTCTCAAAAGGCTTAATATAATGGATAATGATTTATTTAATTTCATTGACCTTATGGATGATTCATAACGATACAAGGTTTGAAAGTTAGGGTTCTCGAATGTAGATTAGTTTTATTCTTTTTGAAATGACATAGATTGTCAGATTGTGTGAATGAGTCACCAAACATGACTAGGTTGGCAATACCTGCAAAACTAGAGCCAATACACCAATATAAAGTCAAACATTATCCTAGATTAATGTATCCTTTGGGTGCTTTTCTGGATCATTTTGTGTTTTTTATTACCATTTTACATATAATTTATTATGACAAAAGAACAACATTGAAAGACACCTGAAGTTCCATTTTGATTTGACTTTTCCTATTTCCAGTGGCATGACTTTAAGACCAGGTAAAAATGGTTGCATGACATAAACAAAGTTGAATGAAGCTTTTGACGAGAATGGGTTGACAAACCGAAAAAAGTGTCTCTTACAAATTGCAATGTCTCTTTTGCTTTAACATTTTGGAAAAATTTCGATTATAGTCTTTTTAGTTTAGCATATTTTTAATAACACTCTTTTTATTATTAAAAATATCACTAAAACCTTTCTAGTTTATATTTAAATATCATTGACACTCTCTGCTATTAAACTACCATTTATAAAAAAATTAAATTATCTAAAATACCAAAATTACCCTTATATAAACTCCAAACAATTTTTTTATATAAAATTTGATTAAAATCTGAGTTGATTAAAATTTATTTTTCTATATATTAAAATTTGAGCTTACTANCACCATCAGCAGGCGCCTCATATGGCACGAAGTCTGAAAGATCGATATCAGGAAAAATAACAGAAATTTTTTCTTGAAACTCCTCGTAATCGTCAATGAAAGTATCTACAAGGCCACTCTCTAAATCACCCTCAACCTTGATGCCCTTTTCACGAGCCAAAAATAGATCCGCCTCAGCCCGAAAAGCCCTTTCGTGAGCTGCTTTCAGCTCTGCCCTTGCTCTCAAGCAAGCAGCCTCTCTGAGCGCACCCCTCTTGCTAGTTGCCACAAGCTCAACCTCTTGAGCACATCCCTCTCACGGGTCGTCAAAAGCTTAGCCTCAAGCTTAGCCACCTTCTCGCGGGTTGCCAAAAGCTCTGCTTTAGCGCTCGCACAAGTAGCCTCTTTGAGCGCGACCCTCTCATGGGTCACCACAAGCTCAGCCTGGGAAGCCTTACCATTAGTTTCAAGCTCAACAATCCTCCCCTGAGCAATAAAAAACTCTTTTTGCACAGCCTCATGACTCCGCTTCAGTTGGCTATAATAAAAAGCTATTGAAAAAAAACATACAGAGGCAGTTGAAACCTAGGGAAGGCAAAAGAATGTTAGTGCTTAAGGAGGGACTGGATAAAGGGAGAAAACAGACCGAGCTAGACCTTCTAAAAAAGTGTCAATAACACCCTTGGTGCCTCGGGCACTAGTCTCATTAACGTCTGTCGGGAACACAAACCTCCCAAGTAACTCCCAGATGACTCGCACATCACCCAACATGGAGCCAATCTGAGTAGGTGCTCCGGTAGAAGTTCCCATAGGAAGAGTTGATGAACGGGGGGTAGCAGGTGTGGTCGAAAGGCGAGTCTCCGCAGTGACGATCAAATCTGAAGGAGTCGCTGACTGAGGCACCATTGTATGAGTCATCTTAGAGGAGCCTACCAAAGCATCACTCACTCTTGCCACCTTAGAAGGAGGAGTGCCCCTAGTGGAATAACTGGACTCTATCATAGTCTTGTCCACAGGAGAAGGAGAAAAGGGTTACCTTAATAAAAACCAAGTAAAGGAGGAGAAGACAAGGGAATCAACATACCCTTTCACTTCAAAGAGGAACTGCTGGGTCTCGGAGAAGGTTCACCAGCCCTAGCACCGACTGTAGGAGAGCCTCTAGCTCCACCCTCTTTGAGCATGAGACCTCCAAAGTCCTTTACAGGGTGAGCTCTTACAGCCTGTAACTTCCACTCTTAGTCTTTCGAGAGCATAGGAGAACCTGCAAGGGATGTGGTGAGTACACATTTACAAAAATGGAGCAGGAAAGAGAGTAAGTGTGGGCGTACCAATTCTATTAGGAATGGCCCATTTTATTGGTACCAAAGCTCTATCAGACTCTGAAGCCCACTCTCCGCCAACAAACATGAAGCTAGTCTTCTAGTTATGGTAGTTAGAGCGCAATCTGGTGATCAATTTACCTCCTCTTGGAGCAAAGTAGTACCAACTACGATTGGGAGCAAAAGTCTCATTCAAAGTATAAGCTGTGCACAGAATTCTTCAGGAGAAGTATCCTCATGATGCACTTTTCTCCACAGCTTCAGAAACCTCAACAAAACTCTCCAACCATTGGGCGTCAAACGCCCTAGCACTAGTGAAAAACAATGCAGAATACGACAAATAGAAGAAGACATTGGGAACCTGAGCCTAGCCTTAAGCACCTCCTCATAAATAGAAATGTCTCTAGATGAGTCATCATAAGCACGCTCGCCCATATCAGCTCCACGACACAGTACCGTTGGAAGAATGTTATAAGTAGAGACAATCCACAAAATATCCTCATCAATGTTAAGAGTACTAGAGATGGTACTTACCTTAGATCCGTCATCGTCAAGGGTTACCTTTCTTCGCTGCTTACTATGGCGAGGGCGAAGTGAAACATTGCTTGAGCCACTACCAGGAGAGACTTGACTCCGTGAATCTCTACTTGAATGAGCCAGATCATCCGCCGTTTTACCAAAATTAGCACCACTAAAAGTTCCCAGCGAGCTCTCCTCTGGCACTCTCGAAGATCCATGCCTAGCGCCCTCCTCCACCATAGTTGACTTCACCCAATGACAAGGACCCAACTACATGCGATGCCACCTGACTGCGCCTAGTACCCATTAGAACTGCCTGTGTGCCTACCTGGTTATGCCCAGTACCTATCGACGCCTCCCTCACGACCGTCAATTCTTGCCTAACACTAAGGAGCATCGGATTAGATCCACAATCAGCCCTACCAGACTGGGACCCCACTAGCTCGCCACACGACACCTGTGGTGCCTCATTTGAGGTTGCCCTTGGCACCTCGCTTGAGGTTGCCCATGGTGCCTTGATAGAGGGCGCTCGTAGAGCCTAGCTCAAGAATGCCAGGCGCCCCGGCCTCAAAAGTGCCTATGGGGGCTTGCCCGCCGATGCTATCAGTGCCTCCACCATGCTCAACGACGCCCATGATGCCCGTAGCCTAGACGCAACACCTCAGTCCCTTAGAGCAGCACCTCGCCTTCAGTGCCTCCCTTGTATTCAGTTCGACCTCTAACCAGTGGTGCCCATGGCACCCTGCCTTCAACAACGCCTATAGGGGTTTGCCTATGCAGCTTTTCGGTGACACTAGCTTGGCCAATGTCCTCCTGAGATTGTACTCCGGTACACCCTCTTTCGGTCACCACTACACAAAGTTTCTAATTGCCTCCCTCAATGTCGATCAGTCCATTGCCATGGATATCAATGGGTTCTCCTCCTTCGTTTAACATTGATTTCTGAGATCTCATCTCAGGAACAAAATCTCTAGCCCTGGGTTCTCAAGTATCTCAAGAAAGAACTCCCTATTTATAGCCTAGGTTCTTAAATCCTATTAGAATGGGGAAAAGTTCTAACAACTCCTAGCAAGATAAAGTATATCAAGAACGGGAAATAAAATCCTAGTCAAAGAAGGGTTGAGACTATTTTGACCATAACTTTTGATATCTTTTTTCAAACAGGGTCCGTAATTTATCAAATTAAAGCTCTCGATGAGCCCTACAAGACTTATTGCCTTTGGCTATGACTGACACCGTAAAAAGCCTAAAAAAAGGCCTGGAAACATGTGTTTGGGCCTTCTAAAATTTTTTCAGCTTTAGTTTCAGCCGAAATCTAAGCTCAACTGAATGTCCTCTTCTTCCAGTTTCATTTGACACAAGGCATTGGAGGAAAATGATGGGTTAGGCCTAAAGGCCCAACCCATGTTATAAGTCTACTTTAAATAAATAGCCCAATTTGAAGTGATCTAGGGTTTCGCCCAAAAAGGGTCCACGCCCCAGTTAAACTTATCAGGGTTCAAGGAGCTACATCACAAAGAAAAGTAGGATCATTCCAAGAGCCTCATCCACGTCGCCTTGAAAAAAGTCAACCACCATGTCATCCTTTGACCGAATACTATGGAGAGCGCTATAACTGCCTCATCCGTTGAGAAGATGACGCCAACTCTACCAGATTAGCCACTTAGTTACTGATAAGTCGTCTCAATCTATTAAGAGACGATTATAAATTATAAGCCCCGCCAATACTTGGGGGGCATCACACATAATTGAACACATATGCTATTATTCTCATCCCTCTAGTTGCTTGTATCTCCTTGCTCTCTCTTCACTCCTCGAAGTAATAAAATACCTAGGTGACCCTAGCTTTTCATAGTGAATGTAAGTCATGTTGACCGAACCACTCTACATTGTGCTTCTCCTTACTGTCTCTCTACTTAATTACTGCATTTATTACTAATCACTTGACCGGTAGTGCACAAAACTGATTTGTGCATCATCAAATACAGACGAGTAATGTTATTTTGATCTAAAATATGTGATTTACAGTCAATCAAAAGATCATAATAAATTTAGTAAGTTAATTTAATAAATTAAATTTCAATAGCATTGCTCAATACAAACACCATTCGTTGGCATTAAAACAACAATGCATATAACTTCAAGGAATAACTTAGTGGAAACATGAATGAGTTGTACCCGGACATTCTAAGTTTGCAATTTGGTAATTTCATTGAGAACTGATTATGAGATATTTATTTCACATGAATTCTCTAGTCTCATTGTGGTTGACCTGTCTTTGATCGGACCAAGAATGAGATTAATCGAGATATATGTAAATTAATTCGAACATTTTTTATCGTAATTAAAAAAAAAAAATCCTTGAAGCCTCTCTCAAAAGGCTTAATATAATGGATAATGATTTATTTAATTTCATTGACCTTATGGATGATTTATAACGATACAAGGTTTGAAAGTTAGGGTTCTCGAATGTAGATTAGTTTTATTCTTTTTGAAATGACATAGATTGTCAGATTGTGTGAATGAGTCACCAAACATGGTTAGGTTGGCAATACCTGCAAAACTAGAGCCAATACACCAATATAAAGTCAAACATTATCCTAGATTAATGTATCCTTTGGGTGCTTTTCTGGATCATTTTGTGTTTTTTATTACCATTTTACATATAATTTATTATGACAAAAGAACAACATTGAAAGACACCTGAAGTTCCATTTTGATTTGGCTTTTCCTATTTCCAGTGGCATGACTTTAAGACCAGGTAAAAATGGTTGCATGACATAAACAAAGTTGAATGAAGCTTTTGACGAGAATGGGTTGACAAACCGAAAAAAGTGTCTCTTACAAGTTGCAATGTCTCTTTCGCTTTTAACATTTTGGAAAAATTTCGATTATAGTCTTTTTAGTTTAGCATCTTTTAATAACACTCTTTTTATTATTAAAAATATCACTAAAACCTTTCTAGTTTATATTTAAACATCATTGACACTCTCTACTATTAAACTACTATTTATAAAATAATTAAATTATCTAAAATACCAAAATTGCCCTTATATAAACTCCAAACAATCTTTTTATATAAAATTTGATTAAAATCTGAGTTGATTAAAATTTATTTTTCTATATATTAAAATTTGAGCTTACTAATTTTTTTTTCTACATATTAAAATGTAAGTCGATTAAAATTTGATTGGAGCTAATTAAATTTTATTTTTTATGTATTAAAATTCGAGTCAATTTAAGATCTACTTGAACTGTTAATCCCGATTAAAATTCACTTCTAATCAATTAACATTTATATTTTTATTTATTAAAATTGATTCAAGTTGATTAAATTTTTTTTTTTACTTATTAAAATTTGAGTCAATTAAATTTTATATTTTTTTATATATCAAAAATTGGACCAATTAAAATTTAATGGGATTTTGCCTCAAATAAAATTTTAATCGGCTCAAATTTTAATACGTAAAAAATTATAATTTTTAATAGACTTAAATTTTAATATATAAAAAATAAAATTTAATTAGGTCAAATTAAATTTTAATTGACTCAAATTTTAAAAATTTTAATACGTATAAAAATTTAAAAATAGTGAGAATTTTATTTAAGATATGTCTATCTATTATGAACAATTTAATAAAATTATATTATAATTAACACATTTAATCTGACAAAAATTGTCATTGACGATTCGAGAAATAGAGAAAATGTCAGATACGATGAATTAGAAGGTGGGACTAAAATTTTCACCAAATACAAAGCAAGACGCCAATATAATGATATGCTGTTGTTGCAATAAAATATCTTCCTGTTTTATCATCTCAAGCAAATATAATCAGCCATAATACAAAATTACAACCTAAGTATCTCTCTCTCTCTCTCTCTCTCTTGAAAGTCCTTTCCTTTTCNGGACTGGATAAAGGGAGAAAACAGACCGAGCTAGACCTTCTAAAAAAAGTGTCAATAACACCCTTGGTGCCTCGGGCACTAGTCTCATTAACGTCTGTCGGGAACACAAACCTCCCAAGTAACTCCCAGATGACTCGCACATCACCCAACATGGAGCCAATCTGAGTAGGTGCTCCGGTAGAAGTTCCCATAGGAAGAGTTGATGAACGGGGGGTAGCAGGTGTGGTCGAAAGGCGAGTCTCCGCAGTGACGATCAAATCTGAAGGAGTCGCTGACTGAGGCACCATTGTATGAGTCATCTTAGAGGAGCCTACCAAAGCATCACTCACTCTTGCCACCTTAGAAGGAGGAGTGCCCCTAGTGGAATAACTGGACTCTATCATAGTCTTGTCCACAGGAGAAGGAGAAAAGGGTTACCTTAATAAAAACCAAGTAAAGGAGGAGAAGACAAGGGAATCAACATACCCTTTCACTTCAAAGAGGAACTGCTGGGTCTCGGAGAAGGTTCACCAGCCCTAGCACCGACTGTAGGAGAGCCTCTAGCTCCACCCTCTTTGAGCATGAGACCTCCAAAGTCCTTTACAGGGTGAGCTCTTACAGCCTGTAACTTCCACTCTTAGTCTTTCGAGAGCATAGGAGAACCTGCAAGGGATGTGGTGAGTACACATTTACAAAAATGGAGCAGGAAAGAGAGTAAGTGTGGGCGTACCAATTCTATTAGGAATGGNCCTAGCACCGACTGTAGGAGAGCCTCTAGCTCCACCCTCTTTGAGCATGAGACCTCCAAAGTCCTTTACAGGGTGAGCTCTTACAGCCTGTAACTTCCACTCTTAGTCTTTCGAGAGCATAGGAGAGCCTGCAAAGGATGTGGTGAGTACACATTTACAAAAAAGGAGAAGGAAAGAGAGTAAGTGTGGGCGTACCAATTCTATTAGGAATGACCCATTTTATTGGTACCAAAGCTCTATCAGACTCTGAAGCCCACTCTCCGCCAACAAACATGAAGCTAGTCTTCTAGTTATGGTAGTTAGAGCGCAATCTGGTGATCAATTTACCTCTTCTTGGAGCAAAGTAGTACCAACTACGATTGGGAGCAAAAGTCTCATTCAAAGTATAAGCTGTGCACAGAATTCTTCAGGAGAAGTATCCTCATGATGCACTTTTCTCCACAGCTTCAGAAACCTCAACAAAACTCTCCAACCATTGGGCGTCAAACGCCCTAGCACTAGTGAAAAGCAATGCAGAATACGACAAATAGAAGAAGACATTGGGAACCTGAGCCCAGCCTTAAGCACCTCCTCATAGATAGAAATGTCTCTAGATGAGTCATCATAAGCACGCTCGCCCATGTCAGCTCCACGGCACAGTACCGTTGGAAGAATGTTATAAGTAGAGACAATCCACAAATATCCTCATCAATGTTAAGACTACTAGAGATGGTACTTACCTTAGATCCGTCATCGTCAAGGGTTACCTTTCCTCGCTGCTTACTATGGCGAGGGCGAAGTGAAACATTGCTTGAGCCACTACCAGGGGAGACTTGACTCTGTGAATCTCCACTTGAACGAGCCAGATCATCCGCCGTTTTACCAAAATTAGCACCACTAAAAGTTCCCAGCGAGCTCTCCTCTGGCACTCTTGAAGATCCATGCCTAGCGCCCTCCTCCACCATAGTTGACTTCACCCAATGACAAGGACCCAACTACATGCGATGCCACCTGACTGCGCCTAGTACCCATTAGAACTGCCTGTGTGCCTACCTGGTTATGCCCATTACCTATTGACGCCTCCCTCACGACCGTCAATTCTTGCCTAACACTAAGGAGCATTGGATTAGATCCACAATCAGCCCTACCAGACTGGGACCCCACTAGCTCGCCACACGACACCTGTGGTGCCTCGCTTGAGGTTGCCCATGGCACCTCGCTTGAGGTTGCCCATGGTGCCTTGATAGAGGGCACTCGTAACGCCTAGCTCAAGAATGCCGGCGCCCCGACCTCAAAAGTGCCTATGGGGGCTTGCCCGCCGATGCCATCAATGCCTCCACCATGCTCAACGACGCCCATGATGCCCGTAGCCTAGACGCAACACCTCAGTCCCTTAGAGCATCACCTCGCCTTCAGTGCCTCCCTTGTATTCCGTTCGACCTCTAACCAGTGGTGCCCATGGCACCCTGCCTTCAACAACGCCTATAGGGGTTTGCCTATGCTGCTTTTCGGTGACACTAGCTTGGCCAATGTCCTCCTGAGATTGTACTCCGGTACACCCTCTTTCGGTCACCACTACACAAAGTTTCTAATTGCCTCCCTCAATGTCGATCAGTCCATTGCCATGGATATCAATGGGTTCTCCTCCTTCGTTTAACATTGATTTCTGAGAACTCATCTCAGGAACAAAATCTCTAGCCCTGGGTTCTCAAGTATCTCAAGAAAGAACTCCCTATTTATAGCCTAGGTTCTTAAATCCTATTAGAATGGGGAAAAGTTCTAACAACTCCTAGCAAGATAAAGTATATCAAGAACGGGAAAGAAAATCCTAGTCAAAGAAGGGTTGATACTATTTTGACCATAACTTTTGATATCTTTTTTCAAACAGGGTCCGTAATTTATCAAATTAAAGCTCTCGATGAGCCCTACAAGACTTATTGCCTTTGGCTATGACTGACACCGTAAAAAGCCTAAAAAAAGGCCTGGAAACATGTGTTTGGGCCTTCTAAAATTTTTTCAGCTTTAGTTTCAACCGAAATCTAAGCTCAACTAAATGCCCTCTTCTTCCAGTTTCATTTGACACAAGGCATTGGAGGAAAATGATGGGTTAGGCCTAAAGGCCCAATCCATGTTATAAGTCTACTTTAAATAAATAGCCCAATTTGAAGTGATCTAGGGTTTAGCCCAAAAAGGGTCCACGCCCAGTTAAACTTATCAGGGTTCGAGGAGCTACATCACAAAGAAAAGTAGGGTCATTCCAAGAGCCTCATCCACGTCGCCTTGAAAAAAGTCAACCACCATGTCATCCTTTGACCGGATACTATGGAGAGCGCTATAACTGCCTCATCCGTTGAGAAGATGACGCCAACTCCACCAGATTAGCCACTTAGTTACTGATAAGTCGTCTCAATCTATTAAGAGACGATTATAAATTATAAGCCCCGCCAATACTTGGGGGACATCACACATAATTGAACACATATGCTATTATTCTCATCCCTCTAGTTGCTTGTATCTCCTTGCTCTCTCTTCACTCCTCGAAGTAATAAAATACCTAGGTGACCCTAGCTTTTCATAGTGAATGTAAGTCATGTTGACCGAACCACTCTACATTGTGCTTCTCCTTACTGTCTCTCTACTTAATTACTGCATTTATTACTAATCACTTGACCGGTAGTGCACAAAACTGATTTGTGCATCATCAAATACAGACGAGTAATGTTATTTTGATCTAAAATATGTGATTTACAGTCAATCAAAAGATCATAGTAAATTTAGTAAGTTAATTTAATAAATTAAATTTCAATAGCATTGCTCAATACAAACACCATTCGTTGGCATTAAAACAACAATGCATATAACTTCAAGGAATAACTTAGTGGAAACATGAATGAGTTGTACCC
>CAUOFW020004358.1:78910-92520 GCA_963454935.2 Ilex paraguariensis | reverse complement strand
AGAGTAGATCAATTTAACTAGACATTAGGTTCCGTTGCAATCCTAATAAATATTTAGTTCATAATGTAATTGAAAAACATCCTTCTCAAATTAAACAACATCTCAGAAATTCAAGAAGTAAAAGTAAGAGAAAAGAATGAAAACTTAATTGCAATCTTCACTTTCTTTCTAGCCTTTGATTCTGATTTTCTTTGCGTTGATTCTTTCAATCCTTGTCTTTAATTTTCTATCAATCCTTGGTCTTTTTCAATGTTAGCAGCCCCCAAAATCATTATATCACAGTCCCAACTCAAACCCTAGCATATATGTATCATTAGGGTTCAATTTCGGGTCAAAATAAGTCAAAATTCGCGTCACGAACCAACACAAGTGCAGCTACGCTGAAAAAGCGCTGAATGGACAGTATGTGGGCGCAGGGGCGCTGAAAAGGCTCTGGAACAGTGCTGGCCTTTTTTAAGCCTTTGANTTCGCGTCACGAACCAACACAAGTGCAGCTACGCTGAAAAAGCGCTGAATGGACAGTATGTGGGCGCAGGGGCGCTGAAAAGGCTCTGGAACAGTGCTGGCCTTTTTTAAGCCTTTGACTCCCTTGTTGCTTAGCCTTCAAAAATCCAACACTTAGGCTCCAAATTGACCTTGTTTTCTTCCAAATGATCTTGTTTGCTTCCAAATGATGATTCATACCAAATAACATCAAAACACATAAAAAAACTAAAAAGGAACATAAAATAATAAAAAATTTACAATTTCATCAAGCCGAAAGTACTCAATTCGTAGGTATAAAACACATTCATCATTTACAATGTCATCAAGGGGTGAGGGCTTGAAACCTTCAGATTGAAAAACCAAATGACAAAGTCGTCATGGTAGCCTTCACAAAAGGCCCGCGCTCATCTTGTCTTATGTTTTCAGTCATGAAGCGACCACCGAAGAATATGGTAGAAATACTATCAATAGTATAGAAATAGATAAACGTTGAGGATATCATCAAAGCAATGCTAGCTGGGTCCTCACTTAGTGGAGAATACAAAAAGTAGACATGTGCAAAATCTATTTTTTCACTAATTTGTGGTTAAAGTTCAAAATCAATGAAAAATAAGGCATTTTTTAGAGAAATCTAGGGCCCACTTTGACACTGGTAGATCTCGAAAAAATATCTAGATTCAAAGAAAATTTGTTTCAAATAGACACCAAACACAAAATTATGGTCGTTCAAAGTTTTGTCATTTCTTCATCATTTTCTAATACTCCAACTAGTGCCTAGCGCCCAACCTACACTTGGCGCCTCTATGCCTACGCAGGCGTTGCATAACCTGCCTCAATTGCCTGGTGCCATATCCTGCACCAGTGCGGGCGTCGCCCAACTTGCCTTGCTTGCGCCTAGGGCGCCCAGTCTGGCGCAGCCTCTTATGCTTGTGCTCGATTTAGATTGAGAAAAAAGTAAGTCCTGATCTAATATATGAAATTTTGAGTAATTTGAGTTTCACTGCCACTAGTCAAGAGAAGGAAAAATTCTCAAAGGCTACTTCAAAGGGTCGCTCATGGAAAACCAAATTAAAGGCAATGTAAGTTGCTACTTGACTATCAAAGAACATTATCATAAGATGAAACACCTTAACTCCAATATCACTTAGTAAGATGTCGCCTGCAGCCTCACCAAGGGCGTTGTCCAGGCCACCCACCGCGCCAACAGCATCACCTGAATGCATCGTCAGCATCGCATGCCTAGCTCATCCAGTAGTGCCCCCTTCAGGCGCATTAGACGACCTCGTTTCTGTGCCTGTAGTCCATGCTCCATTGAGTCTATCCTCCCGATGCCCTCTGGCTACCCTTGTTGTCCACTCTCCTCTTCTCTCCGTCTCTCGGGAGAAGGCCTCCCAAGTCGCCAAAGGCTCGATCTCATTTTGCTTCTGTTCTTATGTAAGTAGCCTTACTCCCTAGCTTAGCGGCTTTCTCCCGAGGTGCCAAAATCTCCGCCTGACTCTACTTTTACTTTCACGCAAGCAAACTTACTCCCCATCTTAGCGACTTTCTCATGAATTGTCAAAAGCACGCCCTTATTCTGCCTCTCTTACTAGTCGCCAAAAGCTCAGCCTCTGCTTTCACGCAAGAAGCCTAAGTCCCCACCTTAACGGCTTTCTCACGAGTCGCCAAAAGATCAGCCTTACTCTGCCTCTGCTCTCATGCAAGCAACCTCAGTCTCCAGCTTAGCGACTCTCTCACGAGTCACCAAAAGTTTGGCCTCACTCTATCTTTGCTCTTACGTAAGCAGCCTCAGTCTCTAACTTAGCTGTTCTCTCATAAGTCGCCAAAAGCTCAGCCTCATTCTGTCTTTGCCCTCACATAAGCAGAATCAGT
The DNA here is from genome assembly GCA_963454935.2 of Ilex paraguariensis. Classification (NCBI taxonomy): domain Eukaryota; kingdom Viridiplantae; phylum Streptophyta; class Magnoliopsida; order Aquifoliales; family Aquifoliaceae; genus Ilex; species Ilex paraguariensis. Next base: position 90,162 of record CAUOFW020004358.1, on the reverse strand, counting down.
CTCTAGCTTAGAAGCCCTCTCACGAGTCACCAAAAGCTTGGCCTTACTCTACCTCTGCTCTCACCCAAGTAGCCTCGGTGTCCAACTTAGTGGCTCCCTCATGAGTCACCAAAAGTTAGATTGCACTCTGCCTCTATTGTCACGCAAGTAGCCTCAGTCTCCAGCTTAGCAACTTTATCACGAGTAGCCAATAGCTCGGTCTCATTCTATCTCTGTTATTATGCAAGCAGCCTCAATATCCAGTTTAGTGGCTCTCTCACAAGTCGACAAAAGCTCGGCCTTACTTTGCCTCTGCTATCACACAAGCAGCCTTAGTCTCCAAGTTAGCGGCACTTTTACGAGTCGCCAAAAGTTCGGCCTTACTCTACCTCTTACATAAACAGTCTTGGTCTCCTGAAAGCTCTGCCTCAAGAGTTATTGTTTTCTCATAAGCCAACCTCAATTACTCCTTAGCAGCTTAGCACGCCCGTTTGTCTTTCGTTAAAGCTCTCGACACCTCATCGAGTTTGAAACATCCTTGAAACAAGGAACAAAAAAACTACAGTCATCTATGAATATCCAAAGGCAAAAATGGTAGTATGTCCAAAACATACAAAAGACAAGATGACACAGAAATGAAGAGTACCATAGCAAAGTCATCCATCGTGGTATCGATGATACCCTCAGGACCCCGAGAGCCGACCTCTCTAATATCTAAGGATGTCACAAGCCTCCAAAGTCGCTACTTGGCTAAATTCACGTACTGCATCATGGACACCTGGCCACTGCTAGAAACAAGAAAATTGTGCGGAACTTCGGTCTTAGTGGGAGTCTACACAAGAGCCTTAAACTCTAAAGTATCCTAGGACTAACCTTATGACATGCTGAGAAGAAGTGAGGACACCATCAAACCCGCTTTCCAAGAAATAATAGGGCCATTAGACCTAAGATAAGGTATCAGATCTTGTCGTCATCCTAGTGACATAGAGAGCCTCCACCATTGATCTGTCAACCACGGGATCACCTATGGAGTTTGAATGAAAAAGAGAATTTTAAGAAGTTGAAGACATCATTAGTTTGCCTAGATCCTCCATGGTATCGTACATGATGCCACCTAGCCTCATGCCTCCCCTAGCATTACCCAGGTTCATCTCCCTTTCCAATGTGCCACTCGCCAAAGTATCTCCATCTCCTTGGACATAAATGTCCATGCCTTTTTTCATCCTCTTTCTACTTCTTATGGAAGGAAGAAAAAGAATGACAATTCCCTAGTTCTAATCAGGAAAGAGGGGTTTGAAAGACCCAAAAGATAATTTTTTTTGCTAGCATAGTGGATCTCCAACAATGGTGCTACCGAATAGAGAAATAAGCTTAAAAAATGCAATGGAGTGGAAAGCCACCATATGAAACAATGGCGCTACCGAATGAAGAAGCCACGATATGGAACAAGATACCTTGGTCTATCCAAATGAAGGAGTTCACTCATGCCCTCAACCCCTCTCACTACTAGAGCTTGGGGCATGGTGGCAAATGATGACCTTAGATTTAGACCAAGCCTGGGCCCAGTTTATGGGTTTAGCCAAAATCATCAAAATGTAGACCAAACTTAGGTCGTGGCATTAGTCCAATCCAAAACCCAAGACTCCAGAAAGAGTCAACGCACATGAGAGAGCAATTATCGAGATAGTCAATACTCCAAGATAGTGCTCATTCCCAATTGTAGTTATCATACTTGATAAATTAGTAGTTTGACATTCACGTCACTGCCTTAGTTAAGGGTCTATGCCTATAAATTGTAAACCCCCCACACATGGGGCCAAATCTTACATACTACACCTTGAGTGCACTCTTGCTCTCTCTCTCTCTCTCTCGCCCCTACTACCCTGTACTCTCTCAATAATAGAGTTCTCCAGTCACCATTGTAACCTTCATTATTTAGGTCACCCAGTTGTTCTATTAATTGCCATGCACCACACACTCAACAGATTTGATTGTGCATAATTAGATTTTTGCATCATTAGTAATGTTGACGATGTGTAACCATTATACCCAATATTTTTGGAATTAAATAAATTTTTAAAGTTGAAGTGGGTTGGACTTAAATTTTATAAATAAACTAAAATCCACAAATTTATGGGTAGTCCATTACTAAAAGTTCATATAAGGGTATTCGGGTAAACATACCCTTATATGGATAACTATCATTCTTATATGGATAAATTTTTTTATCACTATAAATAGAGGTCTATGAGAGGCCAAAGGAGGAAAGCAAAAGGAGAAGAAGCCAAGGAGGAAAAAAGATCGACGAACATTGCAAGATTATATTGCTCGCATTATGTCGTCATATCATATTTCCCTCACTGTCATGTGCCGCCAACCCGAGGTGGACAAGTCGGAGTGCTTTGACTCTTCTAGGGAAATTGTCTTTTACAATGACATCCTAGAAGCTAGGTTAAGATTTCCTATTCCTAGGCCTATCTGTCTAATTCTGAGCCACTTGTCACTTACTTCGAGGAGACTGATCCTAAATGGTTGAAAGGTAATCTTGGCATTCTTCTCACTATGATGGTTGGTTCATGGAGAGGATATTTCTCCCTCTTTTAAGGAGTTCTTAGCTTCATGCATGCTTTTGGACAATCCTATTCCACATCAAGGGTGGTACCATTTTGCTCCAAGATCGGACAAGTTGATCACGGAATTACCTTTGAATGGCCATAGTTGGAAACCTAGATTCTTTTTTGTTAAAGGCGTATGGGCCATTGAGGAGGCCCGTGACTTAGTGCCTTTGCGATGGGACATTACTTCGATGACCAAGCTAGGTGAGGGTTTTGCCTATGTTTTTATGTCTGATTGTCATGTCTTTTGCATTTATTGCATGCTTGGTTTCCTTGCAGCTTCACCCACGTTTTTGAAAAGCAAGAAAGTAGGCTCTAGGCTATGCAAGATCATCTTGTCAAGTAGTTTGCAGCCCTTATGAGCAATTGAGGCTAGAGATACAGCCACGAGAAGCTATCGAGGAGTAGTTGAAGCTAGCTCATGAGAGAGCTGCACTTCTTAAGGTGAGCTTCTAGCATCCCAAAAGAGGGCTGCTCAGCTGGAGGCTAACAGAGAGGTTGCCTATGTGAGAGCAGAGATAGAGCTGTGGGCATCCTACTAAAGGGCCACTAGAGCTGAGACCGAGCTACAAAAAGCTCAGGAGAGGGCTGTCATGACAGAGGCTAACTTGCGAGTAGCTCGTGACAGAGCCAGTAGGACAGAGACCCACTCCATTAAGATGGAGAGAAGGAAGGAGGCTACTAAGAGGGCCGTTGCAGACACTTTCATTGATGGTTATGAGGAGCTTAGATGGAAAGTCTCAACAGCTTTTACTGCCACTAAGTTTTTTTCTTTTGTCCCATATGAGGCACTAGAGACTAATATTAACGGGGAGAGCTTTGATAAGAGTGGATCGGGGGGCAGTGAGTGACGTTGAGAGTATAACAACTTTTATTTTTTTGTCTCTCTTTTTGTTGATAGGTCATGTTCTAACTTTTGTAAATAGTTTGCAAACTTCTATAGGAAGAAAGATAGTTTTGGAAAAAATAATTCTTGCAAAGTTTTATTTCATAATTTTAAGTAATACATAACAAAAAGAATTAAATGAAACAACAAAAAGATGATAGTGACTAACTTGCACCCTCGTTGACTTGTACCCCATTATTGATAATACCTCTTCAAGTGTTTCGCGTTCATGGATGGGTCAAGGCTTTCCCCTCAGAGTTCTGAATTTTGTAGGTGCCCAGTCTTAAAACTTCTATAATCAAGTAGGGTCTTTCCCAATTAGGGCCTAACTTCCCTTCCTAAGAGTCCTTGGTAGATAGGATGACCTTTTTTAGGACTAGGTCCCCAGGTAAGAAGGAGTGAGGCTTCACCCTTGAGTTGTAGTAGTTCATCATGTGACACTTGTACTCCATATTCCTGAGTATGGCTCTCTCCCTCTCCTCCTCTATCAAGTCGAGGTTGATGTGAAGACCTTTTTCATTAGTGGTAGGGTCATGGTGTTCGACCCTAAGGGAGTGTACCCTAATTTTGATTGGTATGACTGCCTCTGTCCCATAGGCTAATCAGAATGGGGTCTCACCCGTAGGACTTCTTGGATTTGTTTGGTAAACCCATAGTACTCTTGGGAGCTCGTCCACCCATCGCCCATTAACGCTTTCCAATTTGGTCTTCAGACTTCGGTGGATTGTTTTGATGGTGACCTCCACCTGCCCGTTCACTTGTGGATGGGCCAGACTAGAGTGGGGCTACTTGATCTGTAAGTCAGCACAAAAGCTATTAAGGAGTTTGTTGTCAAACTGCTTAGCATTATAACTTATTATTTCATAAGGCATTCCGAAGCGGCATACTATGCTCTTCTAGAATTAGTTCTTCACTTTTTGGTCCGTTATTCTGGCAAAGGACTCAACTTTTGCCCACTTTGTGAAGTAGTTAATGGCAATCATCACANGAAGGAATTGTGCTTGGCCATATAGTTTCGGCAAGGGGTATTGAAGTCGATAAATCCAAGGTGGAGGTCATCTCCAACCTCCTCATGCTAAAAGCCATCGAAGGCATCCGGTCATTTTTGGGTCATGCAGGTTTTTATCATCGATTCATAAAAAATTTCAGTGCATTGGCCCGACCCTTGACCAATTTGCTGTCTAAGGAGGTCCCATTTGAGTGGTCGGATGATTGTGAGGCATCCTTTAAAAAACTTAAAAGCATGCTAGTCACACCTCCAATCATGTGACCACCTAATTGGGATCTACCTTTTGAGCTCATGTGCGACGTGAGTGATTACGCGGTTGACGCAATGCTCGATTAGAGGGAGAAAAATAGACTATATGTGATACACTATGCTAGCAAAACACTTAATGAGGCTCAGACGAATTACACTACCACTGAGAAAGAATTGCTAGCAGTAGTGTTTGCTTTAGATAAATTTCGTTCTTATATAATTGGTTCGCCTATTGTTGTCTTTACAAATCACTCTGCTTTAAAGTATTTTTTGTCTAAGCAGGATGCAAAACCGAAACTCATTAGGTGGATACTCCTCCTACAAGAATTCAACTTGACGATCAAGGACAAGAAAGGAGTTGAGAACGTGGTGACAGATTATTTATCTCGGCTTGTGGTGTAAGAGGCCGATGAGCACATTCTTATTCTTGACTTTTTTCCTGATGAGCATTTGCTGTCAATTCATTCTGTATGTCATTGGTATGATGATATATGTAACTATCTTCCAACAGGACAGATACCACCGCAATAGAGCCCAAAAGATCGAAAATGATTTATAGCGGATGTGAAGTACTTCTACTTCGACAACCTGTGTTTGTTCAAGTATTGCCCCAACCAAATCACGAGGAGATGCGTACCTGAAAATGAATAGCAAGATGTCCTTGCATTTTGCCATTCACAAGCTTGCGGTGGACATTTATCAGCGAAAAAGACTTCGGCTAAAATTCTTCAATCAGATTTTTACTAGCCCTCTCTTATCAAAGATTGTGTTTCGTTTTGTAAGGGATGCGACAGATGCCAACGATTGGGTAATGTAACCCAAAGAAACATGATGCCCCTTTCACTAATACTTGTCATAGAAATATTCGACTGTTGAGGCATCGACTTCACTGGTCCTTTCCCTATGTCATTTGATTATTTTTACATCCTCCTGACAGTGGACTATGTGTCTAAATGGGTGGAGGTTATCCCGATCAAGACTAATGACCACCGGGTCGTAGTCAAGTTTCTCAAGGAGAACATCTTTTCAAGGTTTGGGATACCTCGTTCAATAATAAGTGATGGTGGATCACATTTCTGTAATAGGTCATTTGCATTTCTAATGTTCAAATATGGTGTCACTCACAAAGTATCTATTGCCTATCACCCACAAACAAATGGCCAAGCCGAGCTAGCCAATAGGGAGATCAAGAACATTCTAGAAAAAATAGTTAACCCAAACAGGAAGGATTGGTCTGATTGATTGACCGATGCCCTTTGGGCATACCGCACTGCCTTTAAAACTATTTTAGGTATGTCTCCCTACCAGCTTTTCTATGAAAAGGCTTGCCACCTGCCAGTCGAAATGGAACACAAGGCCTATTGGGTCATTAAGACTTTAAATTTTAATTTGGGAATGGCCTTTGATCGTAGGAAGTTAGAGCTGAATAAGTTGGAAGAGATTCGACGAGATGCATATGAGAGCTTCAAAATCTCAAAAGAAAGGGTCAAAAACTTTCATGATAACTCCATCATGAGGAAATCATTTGAGCCTGGGCAAAAAGTACTCTTATACAATTCTCGCCTCCATTTTTCAAGGTAAACTCCAATCCCATTAGGATGACCCCTATCTTATCAAGGTGACCTACCCCAATGGAGTTGTGGATATCCAAAACCCCGAAAATGGCCAGACATTCAAGGTCAATGGCCAAAGACTTAACCCATTTTTTGGGGGCTTTGAAAAATAAGTGGTGGAAAAGAATTTAATGGATTCAGTATACCCGGAAGTTGTGGAGGAATAATTAATTTTTTTTTCTGCTTTTCAATGTACAGGCTTTATTTACTTACTTTATTTTTATTCTATATTAATTATGTTCTTTTTTCGTATAGTTTTGTTCTTCTTAGTCGCAGATATTGGTGTTTTTGTCAAAGCTCAAGTGCGAGGTGTTCTCTAACCCTACTAATCTTTTTACTGTCCGTCATTGAATATCATACCTTTTTTGTTTCATTGAAGACAATGCATGAATCAAGTTGGGGGGTGAGGTTGCACTACTTGCATCTTACACCAATGTTTGTGGGAATATTCCACGCGGATATGTGCTTGCCGACACTCGCACTCGCCGACACTTAAAAAAAAAATTGAGTGAGAATATTCCGCGCGGATATGCGGCTGCCGACACTCAAAAATAAAAATAAATAAATAAATGGGATGCCTTTATAAGGCTTTCAAATTTTTTCTTTTTTCTTCCATCCACTGGTGATTGGCCTCCCCTTCTTCTTCCCTTTTTCTTCTCTTCTTTTTTTTTTCTTCCTCTTTTCTTCTTCTTCTTCTTTTTCTTTGTCGTTATCTCTGTTCTCTGTAAAAACAACTCACCCCCTGCAAATCCATGACCATATACGCCGACGACTCAATCCTTTGTTTAATAATTTGCCTTATATGTTTGTATTTGTTCATGAATGCTCTTTTTTTGCTCACACTTAGGGTGAGGGGTTTTCAGCCTAACCCAAATCTCCCTCGAGTTGATTAATTGTTGTGTTTTATTTGTTAGTTTCGACAGCTAAACAGATCTCTACACCCACTGCCTTTCCCTCTTTCTTCGTCTTCTCTTCTTCTTATTTCTGTTGTGCTATTCTCTATAACACGACCCAACTCCCAACAGTCCAATGACCATATTCCCAGAAGACCTATTCGTTTGTCTCATGATTGGCATTTGTTTACTCTATTTGTACATGGCTCTTCTTCTTTTGTCCGCATTAAAAATCAAGGGTTTTCGTCCTAGCGAAAACCCAGATCTGTGTAGAGAAGATTAATTTGTATATTTTCTTTGTAGGTTTCGGCAGTTGAACAGACTCTACCTTACAACTTGATCTCCAAACTCCACACACCGGTAAATTCAAAACATTGGGGATAATATTCGGTTTAGGTTGGGGGGTGTGATCTATGATTCCAGTTTGTTATAGTTTCGAATTTTTTTAAAAAAAATATTGTTCTGAATTGCGTATTTTTATAAGCACATCAAATGCAGCTTCAATCGTCTTTGTGACTGGCAGACGTTAAAGAACCAGATAGTGAGTCTTAAAGCATAGAAAGCATGGATGTTAAAATTTTTTGGTTTAGTTTGGGAGTCTTGCACACATTTTCATCTGATATGCATGTAGTGATCATGAGAAAAGCAAGAGTAGTCAAAAAAATTGAAATCTGATAAGCACAAGCAAAACCATTGTGTGACAGAAGTACTTTTGCTAAACGTTATCGTGTCAAACGGTTGGGTGCTTGTAAACAATGTGGCAGGTGTTTTCACATGAAAAATACAATCAGTGTTTTGAACCAATTTTGGGTCGTGCAGCCTTAAACTGGATAATGTATGGGCAGAGTTAGAATTTTTCTGACACGCCATCTTATATCAGTCCGGAACTTACACGTTATGTGCGACAAGAAGTGGGAAAGGTCACTAATAATGACATAAACACAAGCGATGACTCGAATTAAATTTTGACTAATAATGGNGTTTTCAGCCTAACCCAAATCTCCCTCGAGTTGATTAATTGTTGTGTTTTATTTGTTAGTTTCGACAGCTAAACAGATCTCTACACCCACTGCCTTTCCCTCTTTCTTCGTCTTCNTTGGGAATGAAGGTTAATGGTCCGAATTTTTTTTTTGTGTAAATATTTGTTTATGTACAAAGTCTTTTTGTTGAAATAAAGATGTGGACCGAGTAAGAATTATCCTAAAAAGCCAACCTGTAGTNGTTGATTAATTGTTGTGTTTTATTTGTTAGTTTCGACAGCTAAACAGATCTCTACACCCACTGCCTTTCCCTCTTTCTTCGTCTTCTCTTCTTCTTATTTCTGTTGTGCTATTCTCTATAACACGACCCAACTCCCAACAGTCCAATGACCATATTCCCAGAAGACCTATNATAGATAAATGTGTATGTAAATAATTTTGATTTTTATTCGAGTGAAATAAAAAAAAAAGCCGCATTTCCTTGAAAAATGGTATTTTCTCTACGCTTAAATGTCAAATTTACATTGGCAGTTGTTAATCTTAAGGTACAGAATGACCAGACTCGAAANACTCTTCTTCTTTTGTCCGCATTAAAAATCAAGGGTTTTCGTCCTAGCGAAAACCCAGATCTGTGTAGAGAAGATTAATTTGTATATTTTCTTTGTAGGTTTCGGCAGTTGAACAGACTCTACCTTACAACTTGATCTCCAAACTCCACACACCGGTAAATTCAAAACATTGGGGATAATATTCGGTTTAGGTTGGGGGGTGTGATCTATGATTCCAGTTTGTTATAGTTTCGAATTTTTTTAAAAAAAATNTATTCGGTTTAGGTTGGGGGGTGTGATCTACGATTCCAGTTTGTTATAGTTTCGAATTTTTTTAAAAAAAAAAATTTGTTCTGAATTGCGTATTTTTATAAGCACATCAAATGCAGCTTCAATCGTCTTTGTGACTGGCAGACGTTAAAGAACCAGATAGTGAGTCTTAAAGCATAGAAAGCATGGATGTTAAAATTTTTTGGTTTAGTTTGGGAGTCTTGCACACATTTTCATCTGATATGCATGTAGTGATCATGAGAAAAGCAAGAGTAGTCAAAAAAATTGAAATCTGATAAGCACAAGCAAAACCATTGTGTGACAGAAGTACTTTTGCTAAACGTTATCGTGTCAAACGGCTGGGTGCTTGTAAACAATGTGGTAGGTGTTTTCACATGAAAAATACAATCAGTGTTTTGAACCAATTTTGGGTCGTGCAGCCTTAAACTGGATAGTGTATGGGCAGAGTAAGGATTTTTCTGACATGCCATCTTATATCAGTCCGGAACTTACACGTTATGTGCGACAAGAAGTGGGAAGGGTCACTAATAATGACATAAACACAAGCGATGACTCGAATTAAATTTTGACTAATAATGACAAAGCTGTGAAAAAATGTGTTTTGGGAATGAAGGTTAATGGTCCGAATTTTTTTTTTGTGTAAATATTTGTTTATGTACAAAGTCTTTTTGTTGAAATAAAGATGTGGACCGAGTAAGAATTATCCTAAAATGCCAACCTGTAGCGTGGGTAGGGACTTATCCTAAGACGCCATAATTTTTCAAGTTCAATGTGTGTATTTAGTTTTTTTTTCAATTTTCATAGATAAATGTGTATGTAAATAATTTTGATTTTTATTCGAGTGAAATAAAAAAAAAGCCGCATTTCCTTGAAAAATGGTATTTTCTCTACGCTTAAATGTCAAATGTATATTGGTAGTTGTTAATCTTAAGGTACAGAATGACCAGACTCGAAAATAGAGTTATAATATAACCGACATTCTTTGGAAACCTGAAATAACCAGTGGAGATAACGCAGAATATCATGGTAAGTTTTGAGCCTTGCGATGCTTTCTGGGAGAAAATCAACATTTACTCAAATAAGCTCTTTCACTTTCAATTGCTAAATAATGTCATTAAACTTGCTTTAATTAAGTGCAACTAAAGTAATCTATTGACATATCCCACAAGGAACCTTTGCATGCGACACATACATAGGCACATACTTGAGAAAGGATTTTAGGTCATCTTTGAGTNCTTTGATTAAAAGCAACTAAAGTAATCTATTGACATATCCCACAAGGAACCTTTGCATGCGACACATACATAGGCACATACTTGAGAAAGAATTTTAGGTCATCTTTGAGTTAATTTTGAGCCTTAGCTATTGCTTCTACGAAATTATATCCCTAGTTAATCATGTTTGAGGCTTCAATGAATGATTTCTTTTTTCGAAATAACCTATATGATAACTGAGCTACAAGAAAATAAACTTAACATACCTTGCTCTCCAATTTTTTTGCACCCTCTTATAAATCGATATAATATAAAAAGGCAAGAAAAACAGAAAAGAAGATGGTGGCTACTGTTCAATGAAGAATCGGTGGAAACAACCGAGAAAGAAAAAAAAAGAGGGAATTGCCAAGAAAGTGAAAAATGAGAAAAATGAAAGAAATATCATTTTTAGGCAAAAGATCGAAAAACAAGAAAGAGGTGTGCTACACTACATTAAAAAGGGGATAGTTTTTGAATACCATTGACGTTATTTCGTTAGTCACTGACCTCTGGTCACATTACAACCTATACAAAGTCCTAATTGATCTCAAGTCTTATGCATGTGTGTGTTGTCGACCAAAAACTGGCGTATGTTAAATAGTATTTCTTTAATTGCATTGATATTCTTCCATGAGATTATGCCAAGAACATGATTAGTTTATTTTCTTAAGACATTCTCTCCCTTTCTAACTGTGCATGTGATTCTTCGATTGACCATCCTCTGAGCACATGCCCTTTGAGAGACAAGTCACTATAATCGGAGTGAATTTTTTGCTGAGAGCATTCTAAGAGAGGTTTGAGAAATCAAAGCTATCCATGGAAGATGAAAAAGTGGAATGTTTGTTATATAACAATTCTTGCTACTAGAATGATCATTCCTACTACACAGGGAATTCCAAATACCAATGTAACAAGTTTTTATTTTTGTATAGAGTA